>MCJB01000525.1:0-37353 GCA_002018475.1 Nicotiana obtusifolia | reverse complement strand
CCCCCCCCCCCCCCCACGATATAAGATGGTACCCCCAGAATTAGAAGAGTTGAGGAAGCAACTCAAAGAGTTACTTGAGTTCGAGCAGATTCGATCATCCAAACTATGATGTTGACCATCTTTGTTAGCTTGTTTGCTGTAATATATAATGTATTGACTAATTATTACCTCGTGTATTTGATGTTTTGTTACTAAGGCTCGAGATGCAGATAGGTTTAAACTGTGGTACTCAGGAGGCGAGAGGGGTAAGAACGGGGTAGGTATTTTGGTTGACGAGCTAGTGGTAGAAGTTGGATGGGTGAACGACAAGCAAATGGCTATTAAGCTGGTTGTTGGAGGATCTACTTTAAACATAGTTAGCGCTTATGTGTCTCAAGTGGGTTTGGGCAAGGAGATAAAGAGGCGTTTTTGGGAAGACTTTGATGTGTTGGTCCGTGGCATCCCGCTCACCGAGAAGCTTATCGTAGGAGGAGATTTCAATGGCCACATTAGGCCGACCTTTGGGGTTATGATGGTGTGCATGGTGGCTTCGGTTTTGGAGATAGAAACGGAGGAGGAACTTCGTTGTTGGATTGTGCTAAAGTCTTCGATTAGGTGATTGCTAACTCGTGTTTCCCAAAGAGGGAGGAACACTTGGTCACCTTTTGGAGTACGTTGGCCAAGACCCAAATTGATTATCTACTCTTCCGGAAGTGTGATAGAGGTCTATGCATGGATTGCAAGGTTATCCCGAGTGAGAATTTCACGACTCAGCATAGGTTATTGGTGATGGACTTAGATCGTGAGGAAGAGGAAGAAAAGGGCTGAGTATGGTCAACATAGGATTAGGTGGGTGCCTTGACTATTGACAAAGCTCAGGAGTTGGGGGAGAAGTTGCTGGCTATGGGGGCCTGGAGGAGCAGTGGGGACGCGAGTTTTATGTGCACCATGACATTGGAATATATTAGAGTGGCTGTGGGAGGGGGTTAAGGGTCTCGAAGGTTCCTTTGGCCGCCACTAAGGGGACTGGTGGTTATGTGAGGTGGTACAGGAAAAAGTGGAAGCCAAGAAGCGACGTATGTGAAGCTAGTAGAGAGCATTGACGAGGAGGAGCAGACAAACAAGGAAGGGTATAGGAAGGCTAAGAAGGAGGCGAAATTAGCGGCCACTGCGGCTAAGGATGCGGCATTTGGACGTTTGTATGAAGAGCTTGGGGCTAAAGGCCCACAAGAAGCTGTACATGCTAGCCAAGATGACAGAAAGGAAGTCCCATGATCTGAATCAAGTTAAGTGCATCAAAGATGAGGAAGGCAGAGTGTTGATGGAAGAAGTTCAGATTAGGCGAAGATGGCAGACGTACTTCCATAAACTCTTGAATTAAAATGGTGATAGGAACATTGTGATGGGCGATTTGGAGCACTCCGAGATTTATTGAGATTTTGGGTATTGTAGGCTAGGTCGTGTGGGCTATGCTTAAGATGCACAAGGGGCGACCGGGCCTGACGGAATTCCTGTGGAATTTTGGAAGAATTGGGGTAGGGCAGGTTTGGAGTGGCTCACTAGGTTTTTTAACGTCATTTTTAGGATGAAGAAAACGCCCGAAGAATAGAGGTGAAGTGCGATGGTTCTGTTGTACAAGAACAAGAGTTATATCCAAAATTATAATAATTATAGGGGTATCAAGCTACTAAACCATAGTCAATACGATGAAAGTGTGGGAGAGGGTGGTAGAAATGAGGCTACGGAGGATTTTCTATTTCTGGGAACCCGTTCAGTTTCATGTCGGGTTGTTTGACTACAGAAGCCATTCACCTTGTGAGGAGATTGATGGAGCAGTATAGGGGAATAAAGAATGACTTGCATATGGTGTTTATTGATCTAGAGAAAGCTTACGACAAAGTCCCGAGAGAGGTGCTATGGAGATGCTCGGAGGCTAAAGGGGTCCCTGTAGCCTATATTAGGGTGATTAAGGACATGTATGATGGTGCTAAGACACGGGTGAAGAAAGTGGGAGGAGACTCAGAACACTTTCCCGTTGTGATGGGGTTGCACTAGAGATAGCTCTTAGCCCGTTTTTATTTTCTTTGGTGATGGATGCACTAACGCGGCACATTCAAGGAGATGTTCCATGGTGTATGTTATTTGTTGATTACAGCGTTTTGATTGACGAGACGCGAGGTGGTGTTAACAAGAGGGTGGAGGTTTGGAGGCAGACCTTGGAGTCTAATTGTTTCAAATTGAGCTGGACCAAAACGAAATACTTGAAGTGCTAGTTCAGCGACGTTACCTTGAGAGAGGACATAGAGGTGAGGCTTGATACACAAGTCACTCCCAAGAGAGGAAGTTAGGTACTTTAGGATAGTAATACAAGGAAATGGAGAGATTGATGAGCATGTCACACATTGTGTCGAAGCAGGGTGGATGAAATGGAGGCTCATTTCCGGTGTCTTGTGTGATAAGAATGTGCCACTTAAACTGTAAGTTCTATAAAATGGTGGTTAGACCGACTATGTTACATGAGTGTTGGCCAGTCAAGAACTCTCATGTCAAGATGATAAAAGTAGCTGAAATGAGAATGTTGAGATGGATGTCCGAGTATACCAGATTTGATAAGATCAGGAATGAAGTTATTCCGGAAAAGGTGGGAGTGGCTCCCCTTAGAGGATAAGATGCAAGAGATGGGGCTGAGATGATTCAAGCATGTGAAGAGGAGAAGCATTGATGCCTCAGTTCGGAGGTGTGAGAGGTTGGCCATAGAGGGTATGAGAAGGGTAAAGGTAGGCCAAAGAAGTATGGGAAGAGGTGATTAGGGAGGACATGGTGCAACTTGAACTTACCGAGGACATGTTCCTTGATAGGAGGGTGTAGAGGTCGAGAATTAGGATAGAAGACTAGCAGGCAGTCGAGCGTTTTGCTCTTTCTTTCTCCGACCGGTTGCATTAGTATTAGTATGGTATCCCTTATACTCGTAGATTGCTATCTTTTCCTACTGTTTGATTGATATCTTTCGCTTTGGTTTTCTTAATTTCCTTATGTTGTTGTTACTGCCTGTGGCCTCTGCTTCTTTTCATTTGCTCTCTAGTCCAGGGTCTATCGGAAATAACTTCTCCGCTCTCCTAGGGCAAGGGTAAGGTCTGCGTACACATTACTCTAACCAGACCCCATTTGTGGGAATTCACTAGGTTTTTTGTTGTTGTTGTTGTTGTTGTTGTTGTTGTATTTGATGTTTTTGACTAAAATTCTGAGTCCTAATCATTCAGTTTCCTGAAATTCATAATCCTGGAACAGTGGTGCAGAGCTGTACTCTATGTATGTTGGTGAGGGTGAAGCTTTATTACGCAATACTTTTCGAAGAGCTCGCCTTGCAGCACCAAGTATAATATTCTTTGATGAGGCTGATGTAGTGGCGACCAAGCGGTAAGTTTAGTTAGCTTAGCAATGCCTTGTGAGTTGAGTATGAGTTTGGTTTAAAACATTTTGGACCTATGTTGCTCGGACTTTTTAAAAATGTCGTCGGGTGCATGACGGATCCTCCAAAATTATTTCATTTTTGGAGGATCTGCCACAACATTTTTGGAGAATTCGAGCAACATAATTTTGGACCATCTCTCGTTTATTCATTAGAATGTTGATTGTATCATGTCAAGTTTACTGGTGCAATTTATCCTTAAATGGCAGAGGAGGAAACTCAAGTGGAAGTAGTACAGTTGGAGAGAGACTTCTATCCACCCTCCTAACTGAAATGGATGGCTTAGAGCAGGCTAAAGTGAGCAGTAAATTTATTGCAATTTTTTAAGTACTGAATGCAAATAATGGATCATTTTTTATCAGGTATAGAATGTGGTTCCTGTGTTTTCTAATCATTGCTTTGTCAGGGAATTCTTGTTTTGGCTGCCACAAATCGCCCCCACGCAATTGATGCCGCACTGATGCGACCCGGAAGATTTGATCTTGTAAGAAACTTATCGAATGCTTACTGTAACTTAGCATCTCAACATGAATGCTACTCTTAATAGGCGATCTTGTACTCGTTATGGGCCATATAGTGCGGTTAGCAGCAACAGTAATTAGCTCACTTTATTCAATTTGCTTTGCTTGCAGGTTCTTTATGTCCCCCCTCCTGACCTGGAAGCTCGATTTGAGATTCTGTGTGTTCATACGCGAGATATGAAATTGAACAATGATGTTAATCTCAGACTAATTGCAGAAGACACAGAGCTCTTTACTGGAGCTGAGCTGGAGGGACTATGCAGAGAAGCTGGAATAGTTGCTCTAAGAGAAAACATATCAGCAACAGTTGTATGTGATCGGCACTTCCAAATAGTCAAGAAGTCGCTAAAGCCAGCACTTACCAACGAAGAGGTTGCTTCCTATTCTTCCTTCATGAAGAATCCATCTGAGAGGTCCGCAGATTCATTTGAAACCAGCTCCAAAAAGAGTGACAAGCAAATCAAGAACTTGTTAGTTTTGGCCAGTCCTGTTACAATTGGTGTCGTTAGTGTTGTATTGTACATTGGTGTGAGATACTTTCTGATGCCTACTGAAACATTGTCGAATGAACTAAGGAGTACATAGCGTGCAACTAAGTTCTGTTATTTCCAGCGTATTACAACACGATTAAATTACCAAAATTTTGAGAACTTCTTGGCCAGTTGAGGCAGTCCACGTATGTGACGAAAGTTCAATGCTTTTGATTGTGTATAACATATTAACTAGTACTTTGGACATATGTTCCTTAGTTAACAAATGAAAGCTGCCAACTATTCCTATTAACAGATTATTTTACATCTGGTGCTGGAATTATTGGTTTTGTTTTCTCATTCGTTGTTTCCAACTCTGATAGATCCCCTGTTCAAAGTGATTGGGACTGACATAGTATAACCGCTCTACAAATAATAGCCGAAAAAAATAATATTTTTTATATGTATATACATTTCTGTATGTTATATACAAAATATATAATAAAAACGGACAGTTCGGTACACTAAGCTCTCGTGATGCGTAGGGTCCGGGAAATGGTGGGACCACAGAAGTCTATTATATGCAGCTTTACTTTGCATTTCTGCAAGAGGCTGTTTTCACAGCTTGAACCCATGAACATGGCAGCAACTTTACTCTTATTGTAACTATTAAGAATTGAACCACTGACCTCACAAAGGTTTTGAACTCCCATAACCACTAAGCTATGCTTGTGAACTATATTATATACAAAATATATACAATATATACTTTTGTGGTTGACGAATATAAATATTTTGTGCCGTGTGCTAAAAGTGATCTTTGACCGACTGCTATGGCTGAAAAGCAGTGTCAGCAAACAAAACCAAATAAGGAAAATTGGTAGAGATAGACTATTCTTCAAAGTTCAAACAGTAGCTTCTCTTCCTATTCCCGGGGGATAACAGGTTTTAGCAATATTTTCATTCTTAGCCTTTGGTATTATCTTTTAAATAGTTTAAGACATTCTTATTGATACTTTCTTTATAATAACAGAAAAGCAGTCCGAAAAAAGACTCTTGTTGATACAGAGTGTGTGGAGTTTAAAGCTCAACTTTTCAAATTTTTTTAAATTATGGACACAAATCTATAAAATTTACCTTCAATATTTCGAATATATAACCATTAATGTAGTAGATATAAAATATATAGTGGTTGTATCACGACCCAAAATCCACTATAGGTCGTGATGGTGCCTAATGCCACCGTCAGGTAAACCAACAGTGATTTACCAATTTAATTGCTCATTTTAATATTTTTTTGAAATCGAAATTTTTCCTTAGTTGAACAATATAAAATAGAATTTACAAAGTAAATGAGAATATTTACACCAACCACAATAATGAATAACCGGAATGAAACCCCCAAAACTCGGTGTCACAAGTGCTTGAGCATTCTAAGGAATACAATGATAGTAATACAACACCTGTCCCAAATGTAATAAGACAGAGTAAAATAAATAGTACAATGAAGACTCGGTGGCCTGCGATGCGTAGACTTGGATGCAACTCACATAAAGTCTCCTCAACAGTTGCGCCTATGCGCCAAGGTAGTCATTAAATGAACCTGCCGGATCATGCACATGTTGTGCAGAAGTGCAGCATGAGTACGTAAATCAACGCGTACCCCGTAAGTATCAAGTCTAACCTCGAAGAAGTAGTAACGAGAAGTCGACATCGACACTTACTAAAGGTCCAATAAAGCAATATAATAAATGCGTGAGCAGATATGAAGTGCACAGCAATAGCGGGGTAAATCTGTAATGTCACAATTTTTTTTTCTAATTATTCTTTTTTTTTTCTTAAAACCTAATTGTTTTTCTCAGTCTCATGCTCTACCTTAATATCCAAGAACATGCCAAGTGTCCATACCAAATAAATAATAAATACCATAAATGTCGAGCATCAGTGGAAAAACTAGCTTGTGAATATTCGGCTACTAGCCATATAATATATGATTCTACTGAGGTCGTTCGGCCCAATCCAAAATAATGTGTATACTGTCGAGGGACGTGCGGCACGATCCATAGATGAATCTATACTGTCGAAGCGTTCGGCCCGCTCCACAAGAAAGGAGGACACTTTATGAACCTCCGAAATAAGAAGCTATCACAAGGCTAATACGTAAGGATGTACAATTTCTATTAACGGTCGAGTAACTCGCACAAAATTCAATTACGTGAAATTTCGGTCTTTTACTATTTCCTCTAACAACTTCCAATATGATTCGGGTACTTCAATTAACAAAGGGTGCAAACATTACAAGTAGTTCATGATTTGGGTCCTAAACTAGCCGGCATAAGCATAATTAGTAGCTACGCACGGACTCTCGTCACCTCATATGTACGTAGCCCTCACAATTAGAAACAACATTTATTTAAATCACCTGTGAGGAAAATTCCCTCTTACAAGGTTACAAGAGACTTACCTTGCTCCCAAGTTAAATAACCGGCTCCAAGGCCTCTCTAACACATCAAACCAATGCCGTCGATCCAAAACTATTCAAGCAACGTGCAAACCAATCAAAATGTATTCTAACACCCATAATTAATCAATTTAAACAAATTTTCAATTTTGCACGAAAAGTCGATAAAATCAACCATCTGCCCACATGCTCGGATTTCAAAAATTTTTGAAGATAAACTTTACCCATAGCACCACGAACTCAAATATATCCTTTATTCCAAGTTCCATGTCCAATTTCGTGGTCAAAATTCAAAAACACCAATTTTTTGATTTTTCTTCAAAATCCCAAATTTCTACTAATTTCCATGTTTAAATCCATATATAAATCAAGTATTTAACTTGTAATAGGTGAGAATTACTTACCTTGTGACGGGTGATGAAGAAGCTCCTTCAAGATCGCCCGTAGCCCGGCTCCCATGAAAAATTTGAGATAAAATGAGCCAAATGCAAACTTATACACTGCCCAGGCGACTCTTCTTCGTGTTCGCGTAAAACGCCTCGTGTTCGTGAAGGCTAAATGCCACTCCCCAAAATTGCTCTTCACGTTCGCGTCACCTACACCACGTTCAGGAAGCCTCAAACCCCTGCCCTTTCGAGTTCGCGGTCCATGAGCCGCGTTCGCGAAGGCCAACCTGCTCCAGGCCTAGCTCCCCTTTTTCTTCTACGCGTTCGCAATCACCCCTTCACATTCGCGTAGGTTCCTTAGGCCCTTCTCCGCATTCGCGACCACTGTGACGCGTTTGCAATGAACAAAAATCAACAACCCAAAAACCCTTCTTCACGAACGCGAGACTCCCTTCGCGTTCGCGAAGGACAAAATCAGAACAAGCAACAGTAGCAGCCAAAATAGCCAGTATTGGTCTGAAACCACCCCGGAACACACCCCAGTCCCTCGGGACCCCATCTAATCACACCAACTAGCCCCAATACATAACATGAACCTGTATATCAAATAACATCAAAATCACGAATCGCACCCCAATTCATGCTTTATGAACTTTAGAACTTCAAACATCTCGACGCCGAAATCTATCAAATCAAGTTCGATTGATCTCAAATTTTGCACACAAGTCATAATTGACATTACGGACCTACTCCCACTTCCGGAATCGAAATCCGGCCCCGATATCAAAAAGTCCTCTCCCGGTTAAACTTCCCGAAAATCATCCAAATTTTCAACTTTCACCAGTTGATGCCGAAACGACCTACAGCCTTCCAAATCAACGTCCGGACACGCTCCGAAGACCAAAATCAGCATACGAAACTATTTCCAGGCTTGGAATCCCAAACAGACATGGATAACATCAAAATCCACTTCAACCCAAACTTAGGAAATTTTTAAACCTTCAAAATGCCAACCTTCCGTAATAAGCACCGAAATACTCCTGAACCACCCGATACTCGACCCGAACATACGCCCAAATACGAAATCATCATACAAACCTATTGGAACCTTCAAATACCGATTCTGAGGTCGTTTACTTAAAAGTTAAACCTTGGTCAACTCTTCCAACTTAAAGCTTCCGAAATTAGAATTTTCTTTCCAAATCAACTCCGAACTTCTCGAAATTAATTTCCAACCACGCGTACAAGTCATAATACCTGAAGTGAAGCTACTAAGACCTCAAAACATCGAACGACGCGCCAGAACTCAACACGACCGATCGGATCGTTACAGTTTAAATATGAAAATACAATTGGAGTTTTGTGAGTGATAACATGAGAAAATATAAAAATTTATAACTTGTTTTTCAAACTTCAAATTTCATATTTCAAGCTTCAAGTTGAACAAACTGTCATATCTCTTGGTAGATATTATTCCTCTCGAACCAAATTTTGTTTCAGAAGGTGAATTTTTCAAATTTGATCTACTATTTAATCTACATTCAAGTTCAAAGTAAACTGTGTCGCATGAAATGGGATATATAAACTGTGAAAGGAAGTCTTATGCAGTTTTAGCAACTCTTGTCAAACATTATCTTGTATGTACTTCAATTTCAAGGAAAAATTTAATGAGAAACTGTTCGGTAATATGGTCTTTTTTCCACTTCCACAATTCTTTTGGTTGAAGTTGTAATCTTGTGCCCATGCTATGCGTGTCATATTTCGAAGTTATACTTTGGAAAATATGATGATGTGTTCCACACCTAGGAGTAAAGTGGGAAGCGAATGTAGTAAATGTTCTTATTCACTTATAAACGTTTATTCTTCTTCTGTAAACACTAGATATTATTTTTTTTCTCTTGAAATAAAAAGGTTTCTTTTTCTTTTTTACTGGATATTGTCGTTAGCTATTGAATTTCAGAAAAAATCTAATCTAACATATTCACTGGCGTTGATCACGAACAAGCATAATTATCTATTATCTAATCAATCGAATGAAGAGTGATATGGGCATTGATGATATGAGAGTAATATATGATATTGCATGCTATGACGCTGGTAAAAAGTGGAAAATAAAATTGATGCAAGTTCTTTTATTCGAGAAGATGCATCGTTGTAAACATGACAACCTCTTAACGTTTATTTTATTAATGTTTCTTTCAAGTTAACAAATTGTTACCCATTTATTTCAATAAACTGCTTTGGTTCTTGTTGTCACAAACCTTATTGTCAAATATAAAGATTTGAGTTGTTTAAGTTTTAAAACATTAGGTAAAATTCTATTTGCTGAAAACTCGAAATAATAACTTTAAAGCTTGAAAAAGATATTTATTACATTCCTATGTCATGACTATCCAAGGAAATAATGAAGTTTTTTTTCATTAATTGGAAAGGTCATATGATAACACAAGAAATTAATAAAAAATTTAAATGCAACTTTTTAACAAATATGGTAGTTTTCTTGAGGTAAAGGATTTTGTATTAAATGTTATTTCAAATATGAATACAAGAAAATAATAAAATCTTTTGGTGATTAATTGTAATTACACTTCTATTCTACATGTAATACACTTATGAATGATAGAAAAATAGATCAATATCTTGTGTTGAAGTTTTTTTGCTTTAACAATGGTATAGATAATATAAAGTTCTTATAATTATGAAGATTCTATTTTTTCAATTTTAACTCGACTTTTAAATCAGTTGTTTTTATTTCTCACTAAAACAAATATTTGAAGAAACTAATTCTCAAAAAAAAAAAAAAAAAAAAAAAAAAAAAAAAAAAACAGGAACAATTCCCAGCTCCGAGTCTGAAAAAAGTAGAAGATTAATTCTTACATATATGCTGAAGACTATGGGTACCAATGTATCATGCAATCTAAAGACTAGTGATTGAACATATGACTATGAGCTTTTAAGGGCGTGACCACGAGATTAATAAAGTACATGAAAATTAGTGGTAGCAAAATAAATAAAAAAATAATTATTCATCCATATTTGTTCCATTAAAAATAGGTTGAATAATGAACATTTAAAAATAAATCAAAATATCGATAAGATTCATATTATCCACTTAAAAACGGATAACCAATGACTTTAATTTTTGCATTTATAAAGACTCAAATAGGGTTCCTCAAGTTTGTTAGACTAGGAATTACGTCAATAGTGATCATATTCAAGAAGTTATGGATAATATGAATATCCATTTTATCTGTCGATAAACTTACTTTTTATCCATATTAAATACGGATTGGATCGGATATCTCATCCGTTTTTGTATTATCTGTTTTCGCTCAAAACCATAAAAGATCATTGTTCAAATAATAACAAAGACAAACATTATAAAAAAAATCTTCGCATTAGTTCAAGCCTTTATTTTCTCGAGAAGGTTTCGTGATTTTAGAAGAAACTCCTCCCGCTGACTTCGTTTAGGAATTGCCCTTTTTAATGAGGTAATATATCATAAGAGTTTTTAGATGATAAACAGTAACATACAAATGTAGAAAGAATATAGGCCAATTATAAGAACGTAGAAACAGGACCAGACTAGTTTCTTGACTTGCATTACATTTTGACATCTTTTTAATGACTATTAAATAGATTTTTTTATTCTTAAAACTGTCCTGATAATACTTTAAATTAGTTCCCTTTATTTTTGCTAAGTATATTTATATCCTAGAAAGACTGACAGAATTTAAAAAACCGAATCGAAATATCGGATTTTTGGTATGAATTCAAACAACAATTCCTCATAAGTTATTAAAAAAATATTTTTACATACTTACAAATTATATCTAAAAAGCTATGAATTAATTATTTTCTTATGATTAAGAGTATTTAAGAAATATTTGAAAAGTTGCACGGGAAAATTCTTAAATTAATACAAACTGCATAAAGGCTAAGAAATAAGTTAGAGCATAGGACACCAGATAACATATTTAATAAATTAAAACGCGATGCACACATATAAGCTGGAATAGCTCAGTTGGTTAGAGCGTGTGGCTGTTAACCACAAGGTCGGAGGTTCAACCCCTCCTTCTAGCGTTGTTTCCATCTTAGTGTTTTTTTTAAAAAAATTTATTCAGACAGTCTTGATATCTGGCATTCCTCTTCTTCTCTATTCTCTTACGGATCGTTAGGGTCTTTTAGTTCGGAGTATTAATAATACTAGTATCTATAAACGTAAGTTGCACATTAATACCGACACGTGATAGTTTAGACATTTAAACCATTTAAATGCCTGAATTTAAAATGAAAGGACATCATCAGAACTTACATAAATGATCAATTTAGTTATGTTAGTTAGATAATTATGTATTATAGTTTAAAAGTATTTAATGTGATGGGTATCTTACCGAACATCTCTTTGTAGACGAAGCTTTTTTTTTTTTATGTATGTTTCATTCTAATGCTTTAGTTGCTCTGCCATAACCAGAACGCTTGTTGTCGATATTGATATCCCTCTTGAAAGTGCAGCATATAGTTGTTCGTGCAAGAAAATATATTGCGTAAATATAGTCCAATATTTTAGGATGTTTGTCTTTATGCTTTATTTATTACCGAAAATTATTTTCACACAAATTTAAAGGATATTCTTTAGTTTAGGAAGACGAAGTTGAATTTGGGGATAAAAATACACTATAGCACATTGACCAGTATCATAATTTTTGCATGTATGACGTTATTATCAAAACTTCTCTATATCATTTGTGTGATATTACATAAACTATTCGGCGGATCTAAGTTTTTCAGTAGTATGACGGGCATATTTTCTTCAAAATCAATCTATATGCGATGGAAGATCAATTTTAACTTAGTCTATTATATATACAGTGATACTAACATACATAAGAAAAAATAAACTTGACAACGAACCTGTATGGTAGAAGGCCATTTGGTATTAAAGTATTTAAGTGTTCTTTTTGATAGTAATGTCACGATCCAATTTCCCCTATAGGCTGTGATGGCGCCCAACGTTACCGCTAGGCAAGCCAACCGTGAACTAACCGTGTGATTGTTTCTTTTAACAGTTTAAAAATAGTTGATTCTTAATTATTGAATAAATAAGATGTGAAAATTTAATAAAATGAGAGATAACCAATTTTAAGAGAAAATGAGATGAAGTAAATAACCAAAAATCATCAAGTGTCTATTAGCATGATCTCTAAGACCAGGTGTCACAAGTGTATGAGCTATAGTAGAATATACAAAAAAAAATACTACACTGCTGTCTGAAGTGAAATAGACAGAAAGTAAAAGCAAAAGAAAGACTTCGGGTGCTGCAGAACGGGCTCGGAAGGCAACTCACCGCAAAGTCTAGTGGAATCAAGGATGCGCACCGGGATGATAACTAGATACACCTGCCTCAGATCCTGCACGATCAGTGCAGAAGGGTAGCGTGAGTACATAAACAACATGTACCCAGTAAGTATCTAATCTAACCTCGAAGAAGTAGTGACGAGGGGTCGACTTTTACACTTACTATGGGCTAATAATAAAACATTGAGATTTATAATTAAGCACGTGCTACATAAATGAAGCTGAAAACTCAATAACAAGAAATAGTGGACAATTCTTTCACTAATAGTAAATCCCAATTCAATTTCCATCCTTTAACAATTCAACCACTCAAGCCAATGAAACAATATCACATATAGTTGGACTCCAAGTATTATTACACACGAATTATGCCAAGGTCATATGGTTCGATCCAAATTATAAACATATATATAATGTGCACTGCTGAGGATCGAACGACATGAACCATAGATGCATCTATTCTACTACCGAGGCATTCGGCCCGCTCCACAAGAAGAGAAAATACTTTATAAACACCCGATTCAAGGATTATTAAGAGGCTAATACTCAAAGAAACACCAATTCTTATTAATAGTCAAGTAACCCGTCCAAAACTAAAATAAATGAAATTCGACCTTTTACAATTCCTTTATCAAGTTCCAATACAACTTAAGCACTTAAATTAACAAGTAGGGTGCAAACATCGCAAATATAATATGATTTGGGTCCTAAACTACCAGCATAAGCATAATTAGTAGCTAAGCACGGACTCTCGTCACCTCGTGTGAACGTAACCCCCCACGAATAGAAGCACATATTAATTCAATTCACCTATGGGGTTAATTCCCTCTTACAAGGTTAGAAAAGAGACTTACCTCGTCTCAATGCTCACTTTCTGGTCCAGAACTATGCTTTAAACCCTTAACTCGGTGCCAAACGACTCGAAACTAGTCAAATATTATATAAAATAATACTTGCTCAAAAGTTCATATTCTAACTATTAAAGTAATTACCCAATCCCAATTGAGGATTTCCTAAAATTCATCCCCAGTCCCACGCGCCCGAATTCCGGAAATTTTCGAAGAAAGTTGTTACCCATAACCTCACGAACTCAAATATAAAATTTTCACTAAATTTCATGACCATTTTCGTGGTTAAATCTCATTTTTATCAAAATCTAGGTTTTTCATCTAAACCCATGATTTCACAAATTTTACATGTTAAATCTACCCATAATCTATGTATTTAACTCACATTGTGTAGAAATTACTTACCTCAAGATGTTAGGTGAAAACCCCTCTCTAAGAGCTCCAAAAATCGCCCAAGGAATGAAATAAATGAGCTCGAAATGCATAAGTCCCAAATTAAATGAGGTTCAGCCTTCTGCGATTTCCGCACCCGCGATAAAATAGCCGCACCTGGGGTTTCGCTTCTGCGGACAAAACCACACAGGTGCAGGCCAAGGCCAGGCTGATCCCCTTCGCTTCTGCACCTAGCAGGTCGCGCCTGCGATCCCGCTCTTGCGGAGATAAAATCGCACCTTCCATGCTACCCGCTTCTACTGTGGCTTCCTTCGCACCTGCGCCTTCACAGTTGTGGTCCCCGGCTCGCTTCTGCGGTAATTGGGTTGCCCTTTGCTGGTCCGCTTCACGGCAAAAAGGCTCGCTTCTGCGAGCTCGCACCTGCGGCTGGCCAAGCACAGGTGCGATTGCACTAGAAGATGGGAGCTTTAGCTATTTCTCCCAAGTTTCAAACTTGGTCCGAAACTCGTCCGATTAACACCCGAGGCCCCGGAGCTCCGCCCGAACATACCAACAAGCTTGAAATCGTAAATTATTTTTGAACTACTGGTAGTACTTGACAGAAATCACCTCACAGACCATTAATTTTTCACCAAACGGTTCATTGATATTCAATATATCTAGAACTCCGAGCACTGTTTCGATCATTTGACACTTAGCCATAAGCGTTTCATCCCATATTATCAATTATGCTTTCCTTTTAAATTTAGCAACTTTGGTCTGCTTTGCTATATTTGTGACGGTTATTTCAGTTGTTTGAAGAGGTATAGAAGTGTCCGCATTCTTGGGAAATGTAGGTAAGTCCACTGATGGCTCAACCTTTCCCCCAGTCTGGTCTTCAGCATCGTCGCCTTCCGATCCCTCTTCAGTTCATAAAACTCAGAACCGGAACGAGAAGAACCATGAGCATCATACTATGTCGAGAGTCCATTTTTAGCAGCCAACTCAAGCTCTCGGGCCTTAGCAATTTCGGCATCAAAGTCAATGACACCAGTTTTGGCCCCTTCCAAGGTTTTTCTCCTCATGATGTACATGGCATAGATTTTTCAACAACGAGGGAAGCCGCTCGGTGCTTAAGTTCTTCTTTGAGTTGGGTAACCTCGGCAGAAAGGCTTTCCCGGGCGGACCTAGCAGATTTGAGGCTGACATCAAGGTCGCAGACAGTTGAACTAAAGAGCCTATCTAGATAGTTTTCATGTACTTCTCTTCTAGCTGGGTGTGCTTCGCCCCCACGGCAGCCAACTCTTCAGTTTTGGAGTTCAAGACTACCTCTAAGTTAATGACTCTTTCAGCAGAGGCATCCTCACGCTCGGTTGCAACAAGAACGGCGTCCTGGACTTCAGCCCATTTGGCCTTGGCTTCATCAAATCTAACCCTCATCTGCCTAGTTTCTTGGCTAAGGGTTACCACCTCTTGCTTGCTATGCTGCAAACGAGCCTCCAAAACAACAGCCTCAATAGCTTTGGTTTCCAGTTCCGAGAGGCGGAGAATAGTTTGGTCGCGTTCCACCAAAAGCTGATTCCATTCAGAAGTAAGCTCCTCCTTCTCACGAATCAACCTCTGAAGACCCTCAGAAGCAAAAACGTTGGCCTACAAAATGAGAAGAAGTCAAACTTAGAATATTTTCATACAAAAATAGAAAAAGTAATGAAGGAAGAAAGGAACGTACCGCTGCGGCATTATGCATGGCGTTGTTCAACAAGCACTCTCCCAAGAGTGCCTGAATCTTATCCTAGTCTTTTTCTGAAGCCAAAGGCTTCAGGTAATTAGCAAGATCCACTAGTCAGGATAGCAAGTTGCACCCGGTAGAGACCGAAAGAGTAACGTTCCTCCTCCTTTGTGGATCTTCAGAATGGGCAGCATAATTTTGCCCCAAATTCCCATGAACTGGGGACTATGGAAGAGGAACACCTTCTTCATGGTTACGTGCGGTCGATGGAGGTGATGTAGAAACTACTGATGGAAGAGTGGATGAAGATAGAAGTGATGTAGCAGTTGCTGGTGTTGGTGAAGGTGGAGATGAAGCTGATGGAATTGAAGAGTGAGAAGCAGTTGCATCAAATGCAGTAGTGGTTGTTGGATGCTCGCCAACCAAAGACGGCAAGGACCCAGTACTCAGCCCCACAGCACCAGCTACAGCAATTGGGCCCGAAAATGGGAGTTGGCATTTTCTACCAAATCAGATTCTACCCAAAGTGCCGAGACATCACTTTCACTTGGTGTAATTATCTCAACAGGTCGAGCATCCTGTTGAGATGATGAGGATCACCACCTTCTATGTAGAGAAGTTCCCTCGTCACTAGCTTCGTCATCATCATCATCATCACGGTGTCTATGACCGTCCCAGGAGGAGGACTAGTCATCATCGCCACCGGAAATGACTCGGGGGCATCAGTCATTTCCCTCTTATTCTTTTCCCCGGCCGCGGAGGAACATCTTCTCTTTGTTTGCTTATCCTCCGGCCGGGACTCCGTAAAGAAGTGTTTGCACCCGAAATAGGCCAGAAGATACCTGTTCGAGTAAGTGCTTTCTAAAGCAACCTCGCCTAGGATCAGCCAAAATGTCCTCCTTGGGGATAACAACAGAGCCCACAGGTAGACCTAATTTCGTGAACAAATCAGAAGGATTCAACCAAGTTCTTCATATACAAAAAATAGAAGCAAGGTAAATTAAAATTACCATGATTTTTGGCCTTCCACCCGTATCTAAGGGCCAGTTCTTTCCACAAATGAGTTTCAGGCGTTGTGACGTCCAATATCTTCTGAACCCACCGGTTCAAACCTTCCACCACCGGTGGGATCCATCGAGTTGCTGAAACATGCGAAGGGTGAATAGTTGATACGGATATAAAAGAATATCTAGTAAAAAGAAATACTAAACAAGGAGCTTACAAGTGCGGTTCCAAGAGAACAGAAAAGATAAAGCCGTTGTCGGAATGATGTCGTTGGTAGCGACTGCAATGAACCGTTCCATCCACCCACAGTCATTGCCATCATCCATGCTAGATATCAAAGCATGGTGGCCACGCTTGGAAAGGTTTATCATTCTCGCGCAGAAGATTTTGGGAGAATAGAAATTCATCATATGAGCTAAGGTTAACTCCTCTCCAATTTCCTAGCACAAACGTCGAAGACAGGCGATCGTCCTCCACACTGAAGGACTCACCCGTGCCAAAAACACCTGGTAGCGAAGGCAAAACTCCGCTATCACAGAATCAAGCTCTCCGCTCAAAGAAAGCGCACCCAAAGTGAAGGGATAAGTGAAAAAGTATGGTAAACCTTCCTTGGGAAGGGTCACTCGCTCCTATAGATCAGGAGCAATGATATCTAACTCATAGCAGCGGCAGTCCTCCTTCATAGCAGGAATATTAGAAGGACGAATGAAAGAAGTGTACCTACTAACAGCCAAGTACGAGGGTTAGCAGTAGCAAATTTCTCTTCAAAATCCTTTGAGGTACTAAGTCTTCTTGGGATGATGGAACCCACCGTTGGAGGAACAGAGTCATCAGTTTTGTTCTTGTTCTTTACAAAACCAGCACGCTTGGAGGAAGAAGCTATTAAAAAAGAAGAAGGAAGAGATTTTGTGTTTGAAGAGAATTAGAGAAAGGATGGAAAACAAAAATGCAAATCAGAAGCTCAAGAAAATGTGAAACGCAAGGGAAAAGAATGTTGCGTATAAGTAAAATTTTGGCGGCTAAATTCATGGCCATGATTACCTCGATAATCAGTAAAAACTATGTTGAATCATGGGATGATGCGTGTTCAGGGCATTAAATGCGAAGAGACATGCGTTTAATCAACTGTCAGAAACCTTCAGAGGGAGTTATAGTAATTCCCGCCAAAAGGTATTTCTACCAACTTTCCGGTACTACAAAGTTATATCAGCGGAAAGCGGGGGTACTATCTGTATAAGGTGAAATATGATATGACATGTGGTCGTCTAAAGGGAAGACATGTGGAACCCAAGACTGGGATGGCCGATGACCGAACACAGTCATTCTGCTTGTCACCGGAAAGGATCGTTCATAAAGGTGTGTTAAATGCTCTGTGTCTGGTAGCATTTAATAGGAAATATTCTGCAGCATTAAGAGCGAAGATCCATTATAGTGAATTTGGCATTTATGTTCACTGTTACATCTTCATCAATGACCCTCATAATTGACATTAAAGGAGGGCACAATCCTAGGACCTCCTTCCCTAGACATAGCTATAAATAGTGAGCTTAGTTATCATTGTAAAGGAGATGAATTTTCTGGCAAAACTTATATTACATTTCATACAAAGCTTAATACAGTCTTACTTTCTTGCTTTTTGATCTCATCATTGTTGTGCCCGGAAATCTTGTTCCCGAAACTATCTTTGCTGTTTTATCTACATTTTAAGGCTAAGTATTGTACATTTCCTCAATTATTGCATTATTCCAGGATCAAAATAGTTTATTTATCTAGAAACCACGTATAAATTCAACTGTACCGTTTTACGGGTAAACAAAACCTTGATCGACAAAACAGGAAAAATTGTATGGAGTTAAAGTTTGAATCAAATTTCAATCATTTCCTTCATCATACAAGCAGTTTGAAATTACTTCCATTTCTACGTAATTAAATTTTTTAAAAATATTTTCTTTTAAGAACATGTACTTAATAACATGTTATTTCAATCCAATTTTCATTTATAGCTGCATATGGAATGATTTTTTTAAAATTTAAGTAGTAAGAAAAATATCAAGTAAGATAAATTGGAGAAGTCAAATCTATAAGTCATGAAGATTAGCACACAATTTTGGGACTCGTTTGATAGCCTCGATGCTTTAATTTCCGAGTTTGAACTTTGAACTAGAACGAACTAAACTAAAAGACGGAAAGCAACAACATAAAGTGGAACAGAAGACAGAAGCAACAGCAAAAACAGAAGCCAAATACCACAACAGGACAAACAAAAACCAACACAAATCTTTGATCTTGAAGCATTTCACTCTAAATTGATACAAATGCATATCCAGCAATACATAATGGATATCCATCACATCAATTTAGGACATAGACAATGTATAGTTTTTGTACACCAAGGAAGGAGCTTAGAAATACTTCACCATGTTTTTGTACAGATGACTATATATCAACTTTATGAGATATATAGTCATTACATTAACCTAGGCTCGACTCATCTTGTATATTTTGCACATCAAGGGATATGTACCTATAAACAAAGGTACCTGTACTTTTTTGGGGAAGTAAGGTTCATGTCCTTCTCCGTCTTTGTAAAGTTTAACTACTGAAGCTAATAAAAGACCTAATTTTTTAAAAAAAAAAAAAAAAAAGAAAAAAGAAAAAAGAAAAAAACTACTGTCTCCAAGAGTATCAGTTGTTTTTTGGGGTTTGTAAAGTCCGTTCTTATTGGTTTAAACCTTAGGAGTATTATGAAGTTAGGCAGATTGTTGCTACGTAATTTAGGTCCCGTTTGTCCATAATTTTTTTTTTTCAATTTTATTTTCTAAAAATATATTTGTTCATGAAATTTTATAAGTTTTTGAAAAATTTTCGAAAATAAGTTTCTCAAATCACTTTTTCAAAAATTTCAGAAAAGTCTTTTTCCCCACTCATTAAACTGTAACATTTTTGTCAAGTGAAATATATGTCAAACATAATTTCAAATTCCAAATATCATTTTTTAACTTAACTCAAAAAATTATTTTTTCAAAAAATACGATTTTTATGTCCAAACGTCTACTTATTGTTTTGATTAAGCTTTTGGGCATTTTAATTCTGCGTCTTTTCCAACAAAAAGAAAAACTTGTCAATAGACTCCATGTTCTTGTGGACCCTCCATACATGGCTGACATAACTGCACAGCTGAAGCCTATAGGTGTTAATCGTACGGGCTGGTTCGAGTTGGACACGAAAAAAAAAATAACACGTCTGGTTATAGTTTCAAGCTGATTAGTGGGGTGGGGTTTTGGGCTGATAGTGGGCTGGGATTTTCCCCGGGGTTTGGTGAGCCCGTTTGGATTTAGGCTTAACGGGTCCGGACCGGGCTAGGTTTATTTTAAAGTATATTTTATTTTTCTTATTCAATGTTATTGATACTTAAATGTTTGCAAACTTTTAAGGCATAGAATTAGACTTTAAGCTTTAAAGTTTAAAGTTTTAAATTAGAAATTTGAATTTTAAAATTTTAAAATTAAAATTTGAAAGTAAGTGGCTATAAAAAATTATTTAATAAGACCAATAGGCAATATGTAAAGATCAAACTCTGACGGCTTTTGTTTTATATTTTTATTGAAGAATAAATAATACTTCAATTAATTTGCAAGTTTTATTTTAATTTTTTTATTTTTGAACTTGCAATTAAAAGTTTACAACAATTATAAACAATAAAGAGTACATCACATGCTTTGCATCATTTTTGTAAGTTCATCCTTGTCAACATGAGGTTCTTGATTTCCGGCATTGCTTGATCGGAACCATAAATCATTATATTTCCAATTTCTTGGTCCTCCGCTTCATCTATCACTTCACGCCCTTGATTTCGCCGTTCTAATCTTATCCAATCTCTGAAGCACGCTAGAATTTCAAAGCATTGCTGCCCAATGAATGACCGGTATCTCCTAGTTGCTGCCTTGCTTGGTTAATGCGCTCTCAGATGCGATTGTTGAAATCGACACATTTAGCACGTCACGAGCCATGGCCGAAAGAACAGGAAATTGATTTGAGTTGCTCTTCCACCAACCCAGCGGTCTTTGTCCGGGGCTCCGGTGATTTTTGCAAGTAGAATTGGAGTTCATCTATGTTCTTGCTACTGGTTTGTTGATGCTCTCCTAGTGTAGACCAAATCAAATAATCATCAACATCATCATTATCCTCAAAAGCACTGGATGCAGACGTTGAAACTGAACTTGAAGGAATATTTACATCTAAAGCAGCAGAAGCATCAACAATGTTAGCATAATAATTATATAAAGTTGTAAATGTTTGTGTAGATCAGAAATACAAGTTTCAATATCAACGATTTCAATTGGTCAAATATCCATATAAACATATAAATTAGTGATTAATTGGCGACACGTGGCCATTTTGATAGAAGGGTTTAAAATAGCACAAGTTAAGTAAATAGTGAGAATTTGGTAGAAATATTTTTTAAATTTATCTAGCATAGATTCAACAACAGAAGTATATTGTTCTTTCTTCTTCAAATTATGGAGTAAAAGAGAAATTTTAGCAATATTAACTAAACCATTCGCAATAGTAGGATTATAAGCTCCAGAAAACTTAGGTGTGGCCACATAAAATTTTTATAAAAATCTTACAACATCTTCAATGACATCCCAAGTTCTAGATGTTAACAAACGGTTAAGATCGGTACAATGAGAATTAGCAACTTCAGTTATATGCATTCTATATTTATGACAACATCTTAAGAATAAATAAGTATAATTCCACCTAGTAACTATTTCTTCAAGCATGAGTATTGATTTTAGTCCATATTGTACACATTTTTTCTTAAATGCATTTAATCTAGCACTTTTATTATTTCCTTGAATTACACCAACAGCTCTTCTAACTAAAGTGATCTCATCTCTAAATAATTCAAGGTCACTCTTCACAATTAAATTATAAATATGACATGCACACCTAACATGAAATATTTCAGGAGGTGGTGGGTGTAGATGCAATTTTAATATTGTAATAGCAGCATTGTTGTTAGAAGCATTATCAAATGACATACATAAAACTTTTTCTGCAAGATTGTAAAATATAGCAACTTCATGTATAGTATTACGTATAAATACACCAGTATGACTTTGATCTTCATCATATTTAAAAGCAATAATATGTTTTTGCATACAAAAATTATCACCTATCCAATGGCATGTAACAGTCAAATAATCATTTTCATTTATAGCACGATCAATATCAGAAGTAAGAGAAACTCTACAAGAAAGACTGGCAAACAAATAACGGATATATGTCTGATGTTATCCAAAAAACCTAAAGATATTAGCTCTACAAGTACTTTTAGGAATACCTTTAGACAAAGGGTTATAAATTCTTTGAATATAAGTAACAAGATATGGTGAAGCAGCAAAACTAAAAGGTAAACAACCTAAAACAATCATTTTAGCTAATTCTTCCCGGTCTTTCACTATATCGTATTTACCCATTAAACCGCCGGTACCTGAGTTAAATTTTTGTTGCCCACCTTCCTCATCAACACCCCATACAATAGGATGGTTATCTATCATGTGCCTACGAAGTTGACCCGATCCCCCTGCCTTACCTCCGGTCTCATGTTTATAAACCTCCTTACATATTTGTCATCTTACATAATTTTAATCTTCTTCTAGTCTTTCAAAAAAATTCCAACCTTTACTTCTTAATCTTCAATTCCTCTCAATAGGGAGGGGAGGCCTACCTGTATTACCACGACCTCCACCCCTAGTATTTTGATTTTGACTAGCATTAGCAGGTGTAGCTGGTAGTGTTTCAAGATTATCAAGTGATTGAATATCATCTAAGTTATCATCTATACCATAATTTTCTTGAAGTCGCTCATAATCTACATTTAAATTTTCAAGTAAACTTTTAGATATATGTGTGAAGCTATTAGAAAAACCAGCACTACCTCTTGATTTTTTAGAAGTTTTACTCTTACTACTACCACCCCTACTAGTACACGCTTTTTTGGCTACTATAAATATATCCTTTATGTAAATTAAATTAAGAAATTAAATTAATATTTCTAAATAATAATATACACCAAAGAAGAGAAAGAGACGGAACGAGTGTACCGGGATTCCGGATGTCGCACTAAATTTGATATCAAACTTCAGTTGATAGACTGATACGTGATATTTGATGATACTGAATATTGATACAACACTTCACTTGACTACTTGATATTTGATAATTATAATTTTGTAGTGACTAAAGTAAATATTTGATAAAACTTGAAATAATAAGTAATTGAGGATTTAAGAGCAATAAGCAATATTATCAAGAGAGAATTGAGAAAATTAAAGTAGTAAGAGAGCACATTGTGAGAAAAAATGAAGACGAAGGGGTAATATTTATAATTTTTAAAAGGTGAAATTTATGATTTATCAATTACTAGGGGTGGGGGGACTATTTTCTTAAGGGGTAAGGCCAAAATAGTCATTTTTGCAAAAAATGACCGTTGCCCAACAGTCATTTTTGAATTTGACCGTTGGCAACGGTATAAAAATTAAAAAAAAAATTACAACGGTAATCGAACTGTAGCCCGATAAAACCCGATAATGAGTAACTGGGCTAACTGCATTTCGAGGCGCCGGTTACTAAAATGTGTACGTTCCCGCCTGGCTCCCGCCCGATCCGTCTCCAACCCTTATCGTACCGGACTGACCCGGGCTGAACCCGGTTGAACCAGGCTGCCATTGGACTGGCCCGCCGATTTACAGGCTTACTGAAGCCACGTGCAGGACTCTAAATAGAACACATATCAGGAGATGGGCAAAATGGTCGACACGACCAAAAGCTTATGAAGATGCTACACTACCTATACAAAATTAACCAATCACAAAAAGCCCAAAGCCTGCAATGTCGGATGCAGCTCTCTTTTAACCGAATGCATCTTTCTTGTAGGTGTAGCCCGGGCTTTGCCCGGCCCCAGCGGGAACAAAGGTTTGTTGTTTTGTTATACACTGCATTATCCTTGCCATTCTTAACTGAAACAAAAGATTATTTCGAGTTTGTACTTATGAATGGAATGCAATTGATTTCACGTATAACAAAGTTCTATGTCATATTCTATAGCTACCCTCATAAAATATCTCAAAAAATTGAAGATACAAGTTTTATCATACTCTTGGAAGTTGAATCAAGTTTTCTGGTACTTGAATCAATACAAATTTCAGCAACAGGACAATTAGATTGTTGTCTTTTCTGCCCTGCATTCATACAGTAATTTTCAAAATTCTCTTCCAATCGTTAACTAAAAGTCTATATAGAATGAGCACATCTCGAAAGATTTGTATGGAGCTGAGGAACCATAAGAGCTAATAGTCCACCCATTTCGTCAAATAGTACTAATGCAAAAGTCACTTGCTTTACATCAAATTATATGTCCACCAACAGTGCGTTTTAGAACTGTAAGTACAGATACTCTAATTGCCTCAGGTGGTTTGCTACTTAACTGCAAGTCACAAAAGAACATGCTTTAGATTTGAGGCAGATTGCTGAATCACTTTAGATTGTTCTGGGAAAAGGAAAAAAAGATTGTGCACAAATCAAGTAAGCAGATTACAACTTTGATTAAATCATCTAGCAATTTATAGCATGAGCTTCGAAGCTCTCTAAGATATTATTCTTTTCAATACACTCATATGAACAAAAACATTAAAGAAGTGCATCTTCCACACTGGTCGACGTTGAAATCAAACACATTGGCTCCTATATTAATCAAAGGGCATGTGAGTATTTCTATTTTAAAGGACTAATGACAAACGAATATACCACACCAAGAAAATGTGCTATAACTACATCGCAACTTTCTTCAAGTAAGGAAACAAGTGTTCAATGTATCCATATTTACCTGATTAAAAAATAATAACATTCAACAAGAAAACCATTACACTATGGTATAATTCGGTAGTCTTTGAAACAGTTAGTCCTCATTATACAGTTAAAATCAAAGAGAGTACAAATTGAGTGATTATGCAGCAGTCAGTACTCAGCAGAAGGTTTTTGGCAGCGTTAAACGCACACTTCCAACATTCCTTTCATTTTCAGCTCTTAATTTTCAATTCAAAGAAGGACTTAACTCATATACAATGGCACTGTAAAGTCTGAATCTTATCCACCAAAAAAATAGAATATTGTTACCAAACATCATGTCCAGCTCTTGAGAGTAATCGAATGACACAAGCAGTATTTTGGTCAGCGAAGTTAACTGAGTATAAGAGCTTTCGCAGCTTTCTCCACTTCAAAAACAATTTTTATGCAATAGCTATTCTGAAAACCAGGAAAATAAGAAAGCAAAATTCACCTTATAAGTGTACAACCAAAGAAATAAATGTAACGGAAAAGAGAAGATTGAATGAGACAAAAGGAAGCTATCTCAGGGAGGACATAATATAGCAATGATAAGAGCAAACTGACAAATAAGAATATGTTCACAATGAAATAAAACATATTTTCTCGTTATATTAATGCTGTCCATATTGTTTCATTTCTATGATCTGAGCTCCAATCGGGATTAAACTGATAATTATTTTCCCTAAACACCTATGAAACATCACAGATCCCTTTAAAAATAAATAGATAATCCAAAAATACAAAATAAAATAAGAGGTAAGGGTATGAACTTACCGAGAGCAGTAGGAACCAGAGCGAGGAACGAAATAAGAAAGAATAGCAACACAGCTAGCATCTTCTCTGTCTAAAACGCAATTCACAAAAACCATCTTCAGTGGCAAACCCCTCAAAATAAAAAGTTTCCTCTCCAAGACCTCAAATTTCTTCCAACGCAAAGCAACCTTTACCTTTAGATGTGTAAAACTGGCAGCTGGTAAATCAGATACAACTTTAAAGATCTTAGCAGACAGAGCTGGCAGAGATACCATCTTGTGCAGTACCTGCAATCTGTCCATCTATCGTTTTTTTCCTTTAAATAGGAAAATAAATATGAGTGATATAGGAGTTGGAGGAGAATATTCAGGGACTCTAGGAGTTAGAGCAGGTATGAAGCCACAGTATAAATACAGAAATTTATCTTCTTTTTATATGAGTGATATTGGAGTTGGAAGAGAATATGCAGCGACTCTATAGGAGTTAGAGCAGGTATGAAGCCACAGTATAGATACAGAAATTTATCTTCTTTTTATATGAGTAATATTGGAGTTGAGGAGAATATGCAGGGACTCTATAGGAGTTAGAGCAGGTATGAAGCCACAATATAGATACAGAAATTTATCTTCATTTTTTATGAGTGATATTGGAGTTGGAGGAGAATATGCAGGGACTCTATAGGAGTTAGAGCAGGTATGAAGCCACAGTACAGATACAGAATTTTTTTTTTTTTTTATATGAGTGATATTGGAGTTGGAGGAGAATATGGAGGGACTCTATAGGAGTTAGAGCAGGTATAAAGCCACAGTATAGATACAGAAATTTATCTTCTTTTAGAGCAGGTATGAAGCCACAGTATAGATACAGAAATTTATCTTCTTTTTATATGAGTGATATTGGAGTTGGAGGAGAATATGCAGGGACTCTATAGGAGTTAGAGCAGGTATGAAGCCACAGTATAGATACAGAAATTTATCTTCTTTTTATATGAGTGATATTGGAGTTGGAGGAGAATATGCAGGGACTCTATAGGAGTTAGAGCAGGTATGAAGCCACAATATAGATACAGAAATTTTATCTTCTTTTTATATGACTGATATTGGAGTTGGAGGAGAATATGCAAGGACTCTATAGGAGTTAGAGCAGGTATGAAGCCACAGTATAGATACAGAAATTTATCTTCTTTTTCTATGAGTGATATTGGAGTTGGAGGAGAATATGCAGGAACTCTATAGGAGTTAGAGCAGGTATGAAGCCACAGTACAGATACAGAATTTTTTTTTTTTTTTATATGAGTGATATTGGAGTTGGAGGAGAATATGCAGGGATTCTATAGGAGTTAGAGCAGGTATGAAGCCACAGTATAGATATAGAAATTTATCTTCTTTTAGAGCAGGTATGAAGCCACAATATAGATACATAAATTTATCTTCTTTTTATATGAGTGATATTGGAGTTGGAGGAGAATATGCAGGGACTCTATAGGAGTTAGAGCAGGTATGAAGCCACAGTATAGATACAGAAATTTATCTTCTTTTTATATGAGTGATATTGGAATTGGAGGAGAATATGCAGGGACTCTATAGGAGTTAGAGCAGGCATGAAGCCACAGTATAGATACAGAAATTTTATCTTCTTTTTATATGAGTGATATTGGAGTTGGAGGAGAATATGCAGGGACTCTATAGGAGTTAGAGCAGGTATAAAGCCACAGTATCGATACAGAAATTTATCTTCTTTTTATATGAGTGATATTGGAGTTGGAGGAGCTTCTTTTTATATGAGTGATATTGGAGTAGGAGGAGAATATGCAGGGACTCTATAGGAGTTAGAGCAGGTATGAAGCCACAGTATTGATACAGAAATTTATCTTCTTTTTATATGAGTGATATTGGAGTTGGAGGAGAATATGCAGGGACTCTATAGGAGTTAGAGCATGTATGAAGCTACAGTATAGATACAGAAATTTATCTTCTTTTTATATGAGTGATATTGGAGTTGGAGGAGAATATGCAAGGACTCTATAGGAGTTAGAGCAGGTATGAAGTCACAGTATAGATACAGAAATTTATCTTCTTTTTATATGAGTGATATTGGAGTTGGAGGAGAATATGCAGGGAGTCTATAGGAGTTAGAGCAGGTATGAAGCCACAGTATAGATACAGAAATATATCTTCTTTTTCTATGAGTGATATTGGAGTTAGAGGAGAATATGCAGGGACTCTATAGGAGTTAGAGCAGGTATGAAGCCACAATACAGATACAGATTTTTTTTTTTTTTATATGAGTGATATTGGAGTTGGAGGAGAATATGCAGGGACTCTATAGGAGTTAGAGCAAGTACGAAGCCACAGTATAGATACAGAAATTTATCTTCTTTTAGAGCAGGTATGAAGCCACAATATAGATACAGAAATTTATCTTCTTTTCATATGAGTGATATTGGAGTTGGAGGAGAATATGCAGGGACTCTATAGGAGTTAGAGCAGGTATGAAGCCACAGTATAGATACAGAAATTTATCTTCTTTTTATATGAGTCATATTGGAGTTGGAGGAGAATATGCAGGGACTCTATAGGAGTTAGAGCAGGTATGAAGCCACAGTATCGATACAGAAATTTATCTTCTTTTTATATGAGTGATATTGGAGTTGGAGGAAAATATGCAGGGACTCTATAGGAGTTAGAGCAGGTATGAAGCCATAGTATAGATACAGAAATTTCATCTTCTTTTTATATGAGTGATATTGGAGTTGGAGGAGAATATGCAGGGACTCTATTGGAGTTAGAGCAGGTATGAAGCCACAGTATCGATACAGAAATTTATCTTCTTTTTATATGAGTGATATTGGAGTTGGAGGAGAATATGCAGAGACTCTACAAGAGTTAGAGCAGGTATGAAGCCACAGTATAGATACAAAAATTTATCTTCTTTTTATATGAGTGATATTGGAGTTGGAGGAGAATATGCAGGGACTCTATAGGAGTTAGAGCAGGTATGAAGCCACAGTATAGATACAGAAATTTATCTTCTTTTAGAGCAGGTATGAAGCCACAGTATAGATACAGAAATTTATCTTCTTTTTATATGAGTGATATTGGAGTTGGAGGAGAATATGGAGGGACTCTATAGGAGTTAGAGCAGCTATGTAGCCACAGTCTAGATACAGAAATTTATCTTCTTTTTATATGAGTGATATTGGAGTTGGAGGAGAATATGCAGGGGCTCTATAGGAGTTAGAGCAGGTATGAAGCCACAGTATAGATACAGAAATTTATCTTCTTTTTATATGAGTGATATTGGAGTTGGAGGAGAATACGCAGGGTATCTATAGGAGTTAGAGCAGGTATAAAGCCACTGTATAAATACCGAAATTTATCTTCTTTTCATGGTTTTCTCTCGCAAATCTAAGAGCACCCACCAGCGCAAAGTCCTATACACTCCAAAACATTCAAAAAATATGGGAAATATACTCCACACAAAGGAAAAAAGTGAAATACTTTATCACTTCTCATAGAATTTCCAATCATACTTCTTTAAATCTCAAAACAACGGGGAAACAAAATCTATAGAGAGAGAAAGGACTATATGTGTACACTGATACAGGTAGCTAGCTATATGTAATAAATTAAGAGTTTGATTTAATTTTTCTTGTAATATCTAAAGATGTACCGAGAGCTACTGCAAAACTTATATCAACATGACAAAGAAGAGAAAGGTTAAAGTTTTTTCAAAAGTTCATTTCTTCTCTTAATGAAGGTACTTGCCTGTTGATCATGTCAAGAGTGGAATCTTTACTTTCTGAAACAGGCCACTCAGCCTCCTACTTTTACTCTTATCATCTCTGGATTTCCAATCTTTACACTCCACATTTTCTTTACTTCCTCCTCGATATTAAGTATAATCTTGGTGAACGGACTTCATTGTCTATGCTATTTTCTCCAAAAAAAGTCTCCTCCTGAATCTATATGATGTACCTTTGGCTCCTCTTCTTCTGCAACAAAATCTGCATACTTGCTGTTCTCAACCACCTGCATTGAGAAGCAATTGTCTAATAGATCGTCACAGTTCAAAAAGTAGTCATTACGTAAATGTCTGTTACAAATATTTGACATATTATTAGACTCTGTATTTTTTGCAAAGTTCAAACCTAAGTCCACAATTTTTCTCTATCTTGGTTTCTTTGTTTCTTCTTCAATTTAATATCCTTGTTGTTCTTACCCACCTGCATTTACGAAGAAAACTGTTACTACTGGATTATCACAGTTTAAGAAAAAGGAAATGTCTCATGATAGTATGTTTTTTCTCTTGATGCCAATGACCAAATCGTACCAAAAATTAATGTTACCAAAGTTTATTAAATGGCAGATAAAGCTTTCTACTTAGACGATGATAATGCCAAAAAATATCCACATAAAACTTTAGGAAGAACTGATTATTAGCTAAAGTATGTTAAATGATTTCCAAGAAATGAATTTTTTGAAACTGAATAACTCCACCAATATAGACTTCGTCAAATATATGTACAAAAAGAAGAAGACCAATTAAACAAAGCTCAACCGTGAAATACTACGTATTACTCATGTTCCGCGTCTGTTTCTAGAAAGTTACAGAAGAAAATTATGTTATTGCTATAGTGAGCACTTCCAATGCTATAATCTTAACTGGCATCTAAAACTTCTTAATTACACGATAAAAAAATGTCCACATAACACTCCAGGAAGAACTGATTATTAGCTAAAGGATATTCAAATTATTTCCAAGAAATGGTCTGGCCCAAGCTAATATTACCTTCAAGTCCACCTAGGTGATGTTTGATATGGATGTAGCAAAATTTCCCTTAATTTTGTCAATCCAAACACGATCTACAACTTAACCGTTCTCGTAACAATGCATCGTCAATATGCCATTAAATTTCCATAACTTGTGATCCATGGAATATTCTGCCTGTAAAAATAAACGCACTTCTATAAGCTAAATAATTGTGGGAAAAACTGTTTGATCATGAAAAGAGTTGCAATTTCCTACCAGGACAGCGTTAACCTGCAAATATAAATTATAAGGTTCCGAAGCCACTTTGAGCCACCAAAGTTTATGAAAATATTATTTAGTTGCTCAGAGAAAATGTGGAAGACAAAGTAAAAACACAAGAAGGGTACCAATTTGAAATATAACTAAGTCTTCAAAAATCTATCACATCGAAACTACTTAATGAGAGATGGACTATTCTATGAGGGGGAATACATTAGCATATATTTTTACATTAATCCACTGGAGGACGGAATATGGAGGGCGGAATATCATCAAATAGAACGTAAAAATGCAGCTACCTAATAAAAGGTTTGGCTAAACCATATTCATCACCAGTGAATTAGAAAATCACAATTCACGAAGAAAATAATTGCATTAGCATGTATCATACTTTATCTATACAAAGCACAATGAGAAAGAGGATATAGGAGAATACAGAGATAAAACATCACAACCTGTAAGTCAAAGGATTGCCTTCTGAATAATTTTGTTGTATACTATATTAGAGGTAGAATGATCGTCATGGATACTTGGCGTAGATGGTCGGATCAACAATTTCACACAACTTGAACTTTTTGCTCTAGATAAGGCAACGTAAGGTTGATCATGTGAACTACAGGTTCCTGCAGATAAATTCCAACAAAATCTAAAGTCTGACCTTGTGCTTTATTTATTGTCATAGCAAAGCATAGTCTAACGGGAAATTGTGTTCTTTTAAATTGAAGAGGCATTTTTTCATCCTTTGATGATAATAATGGAATTCTTGGGATAAACACGTGCATATTTTTGAAATCACCTGTCATAATCTTAGTGATAACATGGCTTTTAAAATCACAGCAGATCAATCGCGTGCCATTACATAAACCTTCACATGGATTTAAATTTCACAATTATATAATTGGAAAATTCTCTTTCAAACAATTTGTAAGAGGGAAAACCAGGAGGATTTAAAGTATGTAGTAGGTCTTCAAATTGTGTTTGGTTATTAAATTCAATAGCTTCATCGATGCTAATAAATATTTTTTATTTTCTAGTAAATCGATCAATAAGCATGTCATTAATTTCATCTACGAAATCATTTATTGTTGACAAGATCACACGGGAATCTGTACAGGATGAATTAGAGTATAACGAATCCAAATTTGAATATGTCGCTGTGAATAGTTTATCCAGAGATTCTTTTTCGGTTGTGTACGGAATAACCAAAGAATCTGGAATTTCAATCTTGTTTGCTAAATTGACTCGTTCTTGTCCATTTCCAGTTCTTAACAATAATCACAAAATGCAGGATCTGTTTTTGCTCTCATATTCTCAGATAATTTTAATTTTTCAAGTTCATTCCAAATGCTAGAATATAATAAACTTACGTTGATGAAATCTTCTTTTTTTTCCGTAGCGCACAACAGGAAGAGTTTGAGTTTGTCTGAAGTCACCTCCTAAAACAACAACTTCTTCGTCAAACAACGCATTTGTATCCATCAGGTCTTTTAAGAGTAGATCAAAAACTTCCAACATTCTTTTTTTGGCCATCGATACCTCATCCCATACAATCAATTTTACATCTCGGATTAAACCTGCAAGTACGCTTTTTTTGCTAATGTTACAACTGAATTTTCATCGATGTCAATAGGAATTTTGAAACATGAATGTGTTGTACGTCCTCCCGGGAGAATAGAAGCAGCAACACAAGAAGTAGTTGTTGCCAAAGCTATATATCCCATAGATTGTATTGCTAATAAAGCACGGTACAAATAAGTTTTCCATGTTCCTCCTGGATCATGTACGAAAAACGCACCCGGTTTATTCGAAAATATCCTTCCAGTAATCACATTATATGCAATCGGTTGATTTTTGTTTAATTTCCTATGCAACAATACGTCGTCTTCGCTAACAATAATAGATCTTTCAAAATGATCTCTTTTGCCTCTTATGCTGCCATAGAAGGCCTGATAGTTTCTGGGATAAGTTCATACTCATTTACATCGTGACCCATGGAATGTAAAATGTCATTGATATGGTTCAGAGCTTGATATCGAATTTCTCTTCTTTCAATAGTTTGTAATACTTTATAGTCTTCAATCCTCGATTCTTCAAATTGTTCCCGTAACTTTCTGGCGTTGGCAGGACCACAATACACCAATAATGTAGCAAATAAACGTCTTAAATTATATGGCATTTATAACTTGCGGCCTCAGACATACACTCTATCAAGCTATTATCACTGTGTAGTATCTGAAAGTACTACAAGGCTCTCCATTTACTGTCAAAAGATCCTTATATGACGTCGGTCCTCGCACATGCATTAGTAATAATTTAATATAATATCGTTCTCCTTCTGTTGGATGACATGTCACAAAACGGCCAACAGCACGACGCTTTTGTCTACGTGCCCAAAATTTGTCACTGGAGGACCACATGAAGAATTCAGGAAATTCTTTGTACAATAAATTGAGCTCTTTAGCATCTTTGTCGGTGTCGTTCATGTAGAAGAATTCAGTTAACATTGTTTTTTGGATCATCGGATTATTCACAATTGTATGTATATCCATGTGCTCTTAAAAGAAATAAATTGTTGACCTTCAAGATGTAGCTGAAGACGATAAATGCTGGGAGACATTTCGCTTATAGAAAAACCAAAGAGACGCCATACAGCTTCCGGAGGTGATACCCATCTAGCAGATCGATATTCTTTGACCTCATCTATCTTTATGTCTGTATCGTTATTTTGTACACAAAATGCAATTTTGCCATGTCCTTTACAAATGTATTTGTAGAGATATTTCACGATTTTGATGTCAGAGCACACTTCAACATTTATGTGACAGTTGAATTTCCCAAGTAAATAAGGATTGTATGGAACAACCCAGGAGTTATCTAAATATTATTCTCTCACTTTCACAACTTCTCCCGTATTTCGTCTTCTGTAAACTGGATAAGAATCATTTCCTTTCGATGTTTGATTGACAAACTTTTGTGGATATTTGAACTTGCAGTAACCCTTTTTTTTCATACAAGAATTTGTTGGATCTAAACTACCGCAAGGACCGTGCAACATATGTTTAATGACAAGCTTACGCAAATCCGGTTCTGCCTTATCATCTGGTAATTCTGCTCTAATAATATCATCATATGCTTCTGCTGTCAACAGTTTGTGCTCATTACCTAGTAAAATAAGAAATGAGCGTGGGGTAAACCTCGTTTCTGAAACTCCATAGTGTACATAAAAGCAACAACCTTTCCGAAGATATTTTGTTTTAATATATCCGCCTTCAGCTCTTCTATTTAAGCCTTGAATACTCGAGTAATCAAATCAGGTCTATTTTGTGCCTCGTCAGTTGACCATAGCTGTTCTTTTATTTCCGTCCAAGATGGGTTACATGTCATAGTTATAAATAAATCAGGTTTTTCGAAACGTTGCACTAATGCAATAGCATCCGTATAACGTTGACACATATCGCTAGGACCTCCTATGAAAAATTTGGCAGAAATGTTTGTTTTCCAACATTCGAAGCATCTCGTTCGCCAAGTCTTAAAATATCAAGAAGTCCTTGCAGATTACCCATTCTGAACAAATCTTGATTGAACGAAACAAAGTCCAACCTTTGTGTCTCCAATTTTATATATTCATCGACTGAATATTGCTGGATAATCTTCCGGTATGCAAAATTTCATCTTCATCGTCGTTCCTCATCTGAAGTTTATAACAGTAGTATTCACGAACTGAAATTGCCTCTCTTTTGCATTTTCCTTTTTGCAGATTTTGAGCTTCCATATCAAGATATCCATCAACGGAGGTGAAATTTCTTATATTCGGCAATTCTTCAAATTCAAAAGTGCCCCCTCTAGGAATATTTTCTGCTTTGGGAAACTTTTTAATTCCACAGTCCCACCCACCTTGACCATGTGGAAATAACAACAGGTAGTGTTTCACTATTTGTATCCTGTCAGTATGAGTATAAATTTGGAGATGTGGTGCATGAATAGCAGAACCATCATTTTTATCAACCCATATTGTTGCAATTTCAGTAGTGGTAGGCACATTATATACACATTGATCCAATCCAGCGTCACATTTTAGTCCTATATGAATATTTTGCAAATTATGCATGTTTGTTAAGGATCGCAGAAACATTGAGTATGGATTACCTTTTAATGTGTCCATCAGTTCCTTCACTGTCGATTCACATAATTTATCTGAACAAGCCATTCTATTTTCAAGCTCATTTGCATTATCATAAAAGTAGAGTTGTAAATTTCTCGGTCCTCTTTCTCTAGGATACAAATCATCTACATCTGTTCTTGAACTCTGAATGTATAAATACCACGGTTTCTCTTGACTAAATTTTTATCATAATTGACACCAAGTGGCGTAAAGGCAAACAGATTTTTATATGTTCTAATGTACGTTCGGAAGTGCTTGGATTCTGCATTATTTCCCATATATAAATTTCTTAGTTTAGCTGGCATTCAATGGGAGGATAACTTCACTGTACCACTGTTACAGCAAAATCCAGGCTGTTCATATTCAAATTTTTTCGCACCACAGAATTTATAATTTGGAACCTTTTTTAACAGCACATAATCAGAACGTAGTTGATTAATGTTAGTCGTAGTTTTCTTATTTTTTACACGACCTGGCATATTTCAAATAACTTTAGGAGACACAAACCAAAGAAATGATAAAACAAGCTAAGGGTGATGGTGATAAGAACCTTAAGTTGTAACTGTTTTAGAGGTTAGAGCACATGATTCATTTGCAGTTCCCGATGTTGAGCCTGGTTCAAGATAATTTTCGGTTACATATTTGCGCATAGTAAAGGTAGAAACATAAATGATCAGCATGGATTCACAGCCTTACCTTTTTTAAAAACGGGGGCTGGGTAAAGCATGCTTTTTTCCTGTTGAACTACATCTGCTGGCGTTAAAAGCTCACAATCAATGACCACTACAGTAATAACTTGTGCATAAACATAAAGGTGATAGAGGCAACTAAATCGTCAATAAGATGATACATCTGAACTCTAAATGTGTAAATACGACAACTGTAAAAATAATATGCATACGGGAAAATGTAATATAAAGACTAACATTACCTGTTTCATGAATCATGGAGGGATTCCAGATATTCTTCCTTTCTTCTAAATTATCTCGTGATGTAGTTACACGAACTTGCTGGATGGTAGTTGTATCCAAGATTGGAGTACGAAAATCATTTGCGGTACCTGATGTCGAGCCTGATTCATCACAGTTGTTCTATTAATTAATGTGCACAATTCACACAGAAACTTAAATAGACATTACATCTTTGTGGTTCTACTTTTTTCAAAAACATGGAAAGGATGAATCACATCTTTCTCGCTATGAAAGACATCCAATGAGGAAAAAGTTGCACAGTCGATAACTGCATGATGAGAATGACATGTTAATCATTGTACATGTATATACTACAAAAGCAAAAAAAATGTAAGCAATAAAAGGATAGGAGATTTGATGTGTTAACCTATTTCTGAAGAAGAACAAGAAGCTCCAATAGTAAGATCATCCTGTAATTTAGATGTTGTTGCAATGGTATTGACTTGATTTGCATTTGCAAGAAGGTGATTAGTTGTTGTTTGACGATTTTTAAGGCGTCGTTGCAACAACATTTCTTCTTTCTCAACGGTTGCTACCCGACTATCTATTTTACGGTGTTTGGCATTCTTATCATTACCTCCATCACCGAGCGAGAAGCTTTTTTTGACTGTCGACTATCCATTAATGTGTTTTTCACAAGTGTCGATACTCTAGGTGACCTACAGGTTTTTCTGAAACATTTTAATTAAATTTTCTTCATCAAATAGCAGAAGAAGTTGAGGAAGCAATTATTAGCTAACAACCAGGGAAAGCAGAACTATTTGACATTGTAAAATAGGATATCATAGTACAAATAACAACTAAGCATAAACAAAGACATTAACGTATAACAAGACATGTAATTCAAAGAGTTGTCTATCTAATAAGATACTTTAACCAATAGTGCAGCATTGGTCAAAACGAATAAACTAACAACAGAGACAGAGTGAATCTGTGTCTATTAAGTAAGGAGAATTAGACAGAAGTAATTATTCTGCAAAGAAAAATGATTTCATAGATGTCTTCTGAAGCTTAAGCAATAGTCAAAAAATGGAACGGAAATATCATTTTCATCGCTAAAAGTTTACTGTATGACAAAATACGATACGAATTCTTGAATCGATTTTACTATCTAAGACTTCCAAATTACCATCATCTCTATTTTAATTCCAAGTATTCCTCGTTGCGGTATATATATTTCCGGAAGCATTCAACATATACCTAAAAAAAATCTTAATTTGCTTGTAAAAATGATAGTAGTTCAAAATTAGGTACTATTCATCATTACAGAAAAGCTACAAGAGTATGTTGAATAACATTTTAGGCTAATTAGTGTTGGGAATAAACCCCCTACAGAAATAATATTCACAGTAATAAAAGCGGAATAATAACGTAGCACCGAGATACGGTAATTAACAAGAATAAAAGAGTGACAACGACACCAAGATTTTTACGTGGAAAACCCTTCTGAATAAGGGAAAAAACCACGGCCTGAGACGAGCAACAGATATCACTATAGCAAGGAATTTTACACTTTGTAGATCCGAGTAAAATACTCTAAAGACCACAACAACGCTCAAAAGAAACAACCTTCTTTTGATATTCTCACCTCACTATAATATCGCTCACTCTCTATTTTTCCTCACAGACTTGTCTGTGAAACCTCACTCTTTCTTTCTCTCTTTGTTGGTGTGTAGAAATGAGAGTTGAAGCTCTCCTTTTATAGCCAAAGCCTCACTCTCCAAAGCCTACTATATTTGACAATTTGTACACACTTTTCCTTCTTTTTCTTCAATGTCAACAAAGTTGGCTACCAACCAAAGACATTCAACAAAGTTGGCTACCAACCAAAGACATTCAACAAGGTTGGCTACCAACCAAAGAAATTCAACAAAGTTGGCTACCAACCAAAGAAATTCAACAAAGCACATGCCAATTACTTTGGCTTTTGAATGAGATGGAA
>MCJB01000524.1:0-36309 GCA_002018475.1 Nicotiana obtusifolia | reverse complement strand
AGATTGTTTTTAATCAAGCCAAAATAAAAGCAATAATCTGAACGAAGCAACTGCTACTGGGGTTTCCCCTCAATTTCTAGCCCATGAATCCCTCACCGTCAGCCTCAAAACAGCGCAGTCTACATCTGCCACGATGATGAAGTTGGCACACGGCCAAGGCATGACGCCTAGAGAGGTCGGTGCCATGCATGACTGTGTGGAGGAACTAAGCGACGCTGTCGTTGAATTGAGAAAGTCTTTGGGCGAAATGAAGCAGCTAAGGGGCAAAGATTTTGACCTTAAAATGAGTGATATTCAAACTTGGGTCAGTGCTGCCTTGACAGATGAGGACACCTGCACTGAGGGGTTTGCAGGAAAAGTGATGAACGGGAAAGCTAAGACTGTTGTAAGGGGAAAGATTTTGGAAGTTGCACATTTGACAAGTAATGCCTTGGCTTTGATCAACAGCCTTGCCGCTCTTCGCGGCTAAAATTACATGTCAACTATATATAGTGCTTTGAGATTGGTCATTTGAATCTTTACTTACCATGTAACTTAAGCTCATTTGCGCCCAATATAATAATAACAATAACAATAATAATAAGAAGAAAAAGAGGAGGAGGAATAGTAATTAATAGTAATAGAAGATCTTTATATTTTTCGAAGGCATATAAATCTCAAATATGATTAAAAGACTCATTGAAAACATATATAAGTACCAACAACAATTAGAGGCGGAGCTAGAATCTGAAGCAAATGATTTCAGAATTTTAATCTTTTTAAGTTATTGGATTATAAATTAATAATTTATACTTTTTTGATAAAATTCTTTGGACAAATACAAAGTGCGAACTAAAGTTACTCGTAACGAGTATGCTAGCTCCGTTTGCCGAACTCGTAACGAGTATCCTAGCTCCGTTTAGGGTGTGAGTATGTTTTTTTCTCTCAACCTTTCACATCTTTACTTGCTGAGGCGGGCACATGCCTTCTTGCATAAGTTGATTGTGATATCAAAAGGGCAAAGGCCCAACCTTTAAACTTTACAGTTCAACAGAAAAGTGCATCCAGTTAGATATATATATATCCACATAATAATCTATATATTCATCATCCATAACTGTCTATTCTTGGTCCACGCGCCACTTGCAGCATTATCGACATCACCTACAAAAGAACTTTACTCTTAGCAGCCAAGTTTTTTTAACGTCATTAGATCACTTGTATAACCAATTGAGAGAAGATATTTAGTGGAGAGCAGCACTAAATAGGCAGCTATCCAATTGCCGAGTTAATTGCTCTTAATTTGATGTTAGAAACTAGGGGTGTACATGGACCGGGTTGATTCGGTTATTATCAAAATTAAATCAAATCAAGTCAATTATATCGGTTTGGATTAGTTCGATTTTGTCGGGTTTTCGGATTTTTTTCTTACATGAATATTATTTCAATCTTATTTTGTTAAATTTTGATAAGTAAATATATATTTAGTAAAAATTAAAAGAAAATTAACAATCATATGATCGATTAAAATGTTCTTATGGCAGAATTTTCTTACTAACACATGATAGTTATTTTTTTAATAGTCTGACAATAATTTTTCGTTGATGTATATTTTTAAGGTTAACCTAATTTAATAATCATAAAGATCAATATGATACCTAAATAATGATATGTTCTATTTAATTTTAAATTATCGAAATACCACTTCAAATCTGAAAAAGATATAAGAATTTTATAGATCTTGACATATGATATGGACGAACAAAGAGATTGACACACTTCAGTAACACTTGATAAGACGGGGATCATACAATCCATTATTTAGAATTAATAAAAATGGGAGTACTTCATATCTAACTAAATATTACATCCCATTAGATAATCGCAAATATTTCTAGACATTTTTTTTAAAGAAACTTCTAAAAATGTCTTAAAAGCGGTATATATCAAAATTATATATTTAAATGTCGGTTTGGTTCGGATTTTTTTATTCAATACCAAACCAAATCAAATCAAACCTAATCGGATATTTTAATCGGTTTGGTTTGACTTTTCAGTTCAGTACGATTTTCCGATTCGGCTTGTACACCCCTAGTTGCAACTATTAGCAGACGTGATTGTCAAATACCATTATTTATTAAATTTTCTCCTATTACACTTGAACATTTCTTTTATGATTTTCAACAAGTTACCACGATCCCCGCAATTTGGGCGATTCTTCAAATTAGCAGTTCTTAGTTAAGTCACTTCACCAATTTTTTATTTTTTTTTACAAATATTGAAGAAAATTATATGGAACTTTTTAGGTTATGCGCTACTTAGGGTAAAGATTCGGCCGATTTGGATTAATCCGTGTTGCCTTGTAAAAATGTGAAGATGAAAAATGCAAAATAAAAAGAATTTTTACTTTTGATTTCGTCATTATTATTTCTTGATACATAAATGAGTGCTTTACCTTAAAAGAATGAGGTATATATGTACTAGCGTAGTTAAAATTTTGTTGCCTGCAATAGATAGATTTCAGCTGTTATTCACTCTTTTTTACTTTGATATAAATACCATCAAATTTTAAGTTAATAATCCTAAAGACACTCTTAACATGGCGTGGTACTAAACTACAGGTTTAGGCCTAACTCACATGATTTTTTCAAAAAGCCTTGCATCATTAAAAGTATTCAATATCTTATATGTAGCTTAATTTTTTTGATCAATTTCTAATGTGGAACTTTGCATGCACATGTAATAATTTCTCACCCGAATTAAGTACCATATGGCCCTCATCAAGACTTGGAATTTATCTAGAAATTCACCGCGTGACTCCTATTTAATCCAAGTATTTATGACCACTAAAACTCATAGGCTTCATCTTGTGTTTGAGTCTCCCAACTACAGGTAAATGCAGTATCCGATTTGTAGACAGGCAAAGGCAATAAATTAACCTGTTCCATCACATCACTCTGTTGTCTTGTTTCTTAGCTCTTCTTAAGCCGCAGTATGAGAGATACGTCCATCATCTCCACACCTGTTCCGTCGAACTATCTACTCTGATATCACTTTGTTGCATTAAAACAATTCAAAAACACTCTTAATATATGGTATTGTAATGTTCATTTTAGATCAAGTCTGTAGAATTTTTTCCAAAGGGTATCACAACATAATGAGTATCACCCTATATGTAATTTCTATTTATCAATTTTTTATGTGAGAATTTATTTGCTAAATAACCCATTTTTCAACTCTGGTCTCTCATTTTACTACAACAACGACGTTTATAATAGCATTATTTTTGTAGACATTCAACACAAGAAATATCTGAAAGATAATAAAGTAAGCGAAAAAATTGAACAAGAAAATCTCCAATTCTTTCTCATTAATAACACTTGGAACAAGGTCTTTTGAGAGTCACATTTTTTTTTTTATTATTATTATGAGAAATAAATGTACAAGCATTATAAATTTTAGATTATAAGTGAATTATCTGAAGTGCAAAGTACCATTGTTATTGGCAATCAATAATGTTCGTAATGGGAACTCCACGTTGAAGCTCCCCGTTGGAGTCGTGATCAATTTCCTGATCCACACCACTTGCAGTTTAGATATTTTAATTTGCGCAACTTATTTAAACGACAAAAAGAAAATGAAAAGCGACCTTCAAATATTTTTTGTCTCATTCAAAAACGTATTCTGTTGTAAAAGTAATAGGTACTTGTGAGTATGTTTTTTTCTCTCAACCTTTCACATCTTTACTTGCTGATCAGGTGGGCACATGCCTTCTTGCATAAGTTGATTGTGATATCAAAAGGTTCTTATGGGAGAATTTTCTTACTAACACATGATAGTTATTTTTTTAATCGTCCGATAATAATTTTTTGTTGATGTATATTTTTAAGGTTAACCTAATTTAATAATCATAAAGATCAATATGATACCTAAATAATAATATGTTCTATTTAATTTTAAATTATCAGAATATCACTTCAAATTTGAAAAAGATATAAGAATTTAATAGATCTTGACATATGATATGGACGAACAAAGAGATTGACACATTTCAGTAACACTTGATAAGACAGTGATCATACAACCCATCATTTAAAGATCTAACTAAATATTACATCCCATTAGATAATCGCAAATATTTCTAGACATTTTTTTAAAGAAACTTCTATAAAATGTCTTAAAAGCTGTATATATCAAAATTATATATTTAAATGTCGGTTTGCTTCGGATTTTTTTACTCAATACCAAACCAAATCAAATCAAACCTAATCGAGTTTTCTAATCGATTTGGTTTGACTTTTCAGATCAGTACGATTTTCCAATTCGACTTGTACACCCCTAGTTGCAACTATTAGCAGACGTGATTGTCAAATACCATTATTTATTAAATTTTCTCCTATTAAACTTAAACATTTCCTTTATGATTTTCAACAAGTTACCGCGATCCCCACAATTTGGGCGATTCTTCAAATTAGCAGTTCTTAGTTAAGTCACTCCACCAATTTATTTATTTTTACAAATATTACAGAAAATTATATGGAACTTTTTAGGTTATGCGCTACTCAGGGTAAAGATTCAGCCGATTTGGATTAATCCGTGTTGCCTTATAAAAATGTGAAGATGAAAAATGCAAAATAAAAATAATTTTTACTTTTGATTTCGTCATTATTATTTCTTCATACATAAATGAGTGCTTTACCTTAAAATGGTTTGAAATTTCTTGAAACAAGAATAAAAAAATCCAAGAATAATAGTAAAGATACTTATAATTCCATGGCAATTAAATTTGAAACGTATCTTGAGCAGTAAACTACAGTAGGAGACCCCTAAAAAGATGAGTCGTAACAAAGTTCATAAATTTAATTTTGGTAGTATTCAAAAGATGCAATTCTTGTAAAAACACTTGAACTTGATACATACTTCTCCCACTAGTTAGACGACGATGATCTGAAATTAGAGAGCCTCACCCCACCTTTTGTTCAAATCGTTACAGCTTCGTATTTGTTTAATAGTTATCCCACCTTTTGTTCAAATCTTTACAGCTTCGTATTTGTATAATAGTTATTCATTAAGCATCTTGGCCTTCAACTTGTCTACTTAGAATATTTTCCCACTCTTTACCATATCAGCATTTCCCTAACAATTCAGGGGTGCAATAGCTAGAGAATATTTCAGGCAACAAATTCTTTCCTTGAAAAGGAATACACTATAACAAACTCAACGGAGTCTTTAAGACCTCGATATAAATTGTGCGTGCTAATGTTTGGGGCCGGAATACACTTGATATTATTATTCTTATGAAATGAGGGGTTATAATTCTTTTATTGGCCCGAATATTATCTGGAGTTAGTATGTGCTAGTTGAAGATTTTTGGAATTTACCATAAGTTAAAGAATCAATTATTCACTGCTTGCTATCGTGTTATTATTATTATTCACATATCTCATGCCTATTTATAATTCCTGTATTTTATTTTTGGCCCGTAGTAAGTGTCGATGTCGACCCTTCGTCATTACTTCGAGGTTAGACTGGATACTTACTGGGTACATGTTGTTTATGTACTCACGCTACATTTCTGCACTAATCATGCAAGATCTGAGGGAGGTGCATCTAGCAGTCAGTCAGGCGCGCACCCCTGGTACCCCCGGTGACCTGTTTTCTGAGTCCATTTTGCAGCGCCCGGAATCTCCCTTTTGTATTTACTTTCTGTCTACTCTATTTCAGACAATAACTTAGTGTTTTGTAGTTCTACTAGTTACTCATTCACTTGTGACACCGGGTCTTGAAAATATGTTACTAGACATTTGATGGTTTGTTTTGGGTATTTATATCACTGTACTTGCTCCTTTATGAGCTTACGCTTACTTTATTAAATTTTTCACTTCTCATTTACTTAATAAATACAAATTAACTACTTTGAAATTATTAAAAACAATAAATACATAGCTAGTTCACCATTGATTTGCCTAGCGGCGATATTAGGCGCCATCTTGACCTATAGGAGAAATTGAATCGTGACAACACAAAAGATGCAAGTCTTGTCAAAACACTTGATACATACTTCTCCCACTTGCTAGACGACGCGATGATTTGAAATTAGAGAGCCTCATCCCACCTTTTGTTCAAATCGTTACAGCTTCTTATTTGTTTAATAGTTATCGATTAGGCATCTTGGCCTTCAACTTGTATACTTGGAACATTTTCCCACTCTTTATCATATCAGCATTCCCCCAACAATTCAGGGGTGCAATAGCTAGTGAAAATCGATACAGCTTCTTGTTTGTTAAAGGATACACTTTAACAAACTCCAGGGGATCTTACATTTAGTTTGTTAGTTGTTTATATTTATTCGTTTTACTAAAAGAATGAGCCATATATTTATTAGCTAGTGCGTTAAAATTTTGTTGCCTGCAACAGATAGATTTCAGTTGTAATTCCCTCTTTTTTACTTTGACATATATACTATCAAACTTTACATAATATTTCTAAAAACACTTCTAACATGGCGTGGTACTAAATTATAGGTTTAGGCGTAGCTTACACGATTTTCGCAAAAAGTCTAGCACCATTAAAAATACTCAATATCTTATATGTAGCTTGTTTTGTCTTTTTTCTTTTTATCAACTTCTAATATGGAACTTTGTATAGATACGTAATAATTTCTCCCTCGAATTAAGTACCATATGACCCATCATCAAGACTTGAAATTTATCTAGAGATTCACCGCGTGTCACCAATATAATCCAAGTATTTATGACCACTAAACTCATAGGCTTCATCTTGTGTTTGAGTCTCCCAACTACAAGTAAATGCAATATCCGATTTGTAGACGGGCAAAGGCAATACATTAACCCGTTTCATCACATCACTATGCTGTCTTGTTTCTTAGCTCTTCATAAGCCGCAGTATGAGATAAGCCGCAGTTTGAGAGATACGCACTACTAGAATTTGACAGTTTTCCAACCGAAAAATTCCGACTAAAAATTATAGTCCGAAGATTCCAACCGTATCGGTCGGAAAATCAAAAAGAAAATATTAAACATTTTTTTTGTAATATTTCGACCATACTCTGACATAGTTAGTCGCAAAGTTTTGGCAGAAAAACCCAGGAAAGTTATTTGCGACCGATTCAATCGGTAATTAAAAGTCAAAATTATTTCCTTTGGCTACATTTATGTTTTCGACGGATTCCGTCGGAAATTTCAAAATAATTTTTTTTAGTTACGGACTGTTTGGTGGGAAAACTTTTAAAAAACAATTAGTTTTTCAGTAAACTACCGACCAAAGTGCTGGGAAAAAATACACTTTTCAAAATTAAATTTATTTTCGACCGAATCGGTTGGAAAAGTTAATTATATCCCCAGCACGACACCTTTCTTCTTTTTTCTCTCTTTCTCTTTTCTTTCTCTTCTTTCCCCCTTCACTCTCTTCGCCCACCAAATCCTCCCCTTGCCGTTTGGGATTCACCGTCGCTGTCGACTTCAAATCCGGTGGTACCACTCTTTCTCCCTCTATCCCTCATCCCTGTCACGCATGGCAGCCCCCATTTTTAACCCCCATTTTATTTTATTTTTCTTTTTCAGGTGTTGTTTATTTGTCTCCGACAGTGTGAGTCTTCTTAGACGACTAGCATCTTCTCCAGCGATGTAAGTTGTTCCTTCATCCTTTCTCTGGCCTATATTTGTTCTTTTTGTTTGTATTGTCATTAAAATAAGAATTTTAGAATTTTTAATTTGAATATGGAAATATTAGAATTGAAATTAGGGTTGAAATAAAGAATAAATTATTCTTTAAGCTTGAAAAAATGTTATTTATAGCCTTGAGTAATATTAAAATTAATCGTCTTTTGAATTAAAAAAAGTTAGAATTAGGAGTAATCTTCTTTTGAATAAAAAATTATAGTTGAAATGAAGGATAATTTATTCTTTTATATTCGTTTTCAATAGCAGTATCTTTAATTTGTATTGTAATTTATACATGGTATAGAATTAGGAATAAAACTATTCAATCTTAACTTTATTTTTACATTGTAATGTATATATGTTATTCAATTAGTATTAAGTAGTGTTTTGAATAATATAGCATTAATTTCGATTCATCTTGCAAAGAGCTCCAATTGTATTTTATATTATTTATGTGATGTAACTAGTATAGCTTTAACAATAGTGAAGTAAATATATAAAATAATTGTAAGACTAAAGTTTATTAAATATAATAAATTCATTGGTTTGAATTATCAAATTACACAAAAATATATAACTAAACTATTTATATAAGTAACCTTTAAAGAATAAAATATATTGATTAGGGCAAATAACATAAATATTTCAACTTCTAATTTTCTTCTATATGTAGATGGAATTTGGATATTATAGATAGATGTATAATAGGAATCATCCGAATCGTACGGGGTTGAGGGATGAATTTATAGAAGGGGTTGCTAGCTTTATGGCTAAGGTAAAGACACTTGATGATTTTCTTGTCGAAGGGACGATTAGGTGTCCCTGTGTGAAATGCAAGTGTCTTAAGTTATTGGGGCCCGATATTGTTACTGTTCATTTGTATAAGAAGGGGTTTATGAAAAATTATTATGTGTCGATTGTGCATGGGGAGATTCATGCTAGTGTAAATGGTGTTCATTTTCAGAACTCATCTGGTGGTGAAGAAGGTAATCCCATAGCAGAGAATATTAATGTTGAAAATTCTAGATTTAATGAAATGATGAAGGATGCCTTTGAGATGCTCCTTGGGGCTCAATCCAAACCAAATTCAATCAACCTGGAAAAGGCGGTCCAAAACATAGTCCAACACGATTTTTGACTGAGATGGAGCTAACGTCAGCTACAACACGTGTTCTACTAAATTGTCCCGAAGTCCAACCTTATTATAGGTAAGTGTACATTTATATTACCGACTTATATTCAATCTCGATTATCAATCATTTTAACTAATGAAAAGTTTCAACTCTGCCAGACAGTTGGTTTGTGGATACATATGGGCATGAGCGTGTTTATCCTAAATTTGCAGAATGGTTTAAACACTTTCTAAGTATTAGCGAAGTTTCTTCTGCTGTAAATTATTATCAGCTGTACGTACTTTTTAATTTCTAATTAACGGTTATATATTGGGTTTGATCTAGGTTCATAATCCAGATAATGGCATAAATGATCCATTTTTGCGTGACATTGCTTGGGGACGTAGCCCTAAGGTCAGAATGATGTATAAGTACTTTGTCAATGGGTACAAGTTTCATACAGAAGAAAGGTCCAAGGGAAAAAACACTAATAATAATGGCGTATGTGTGAAAGCTGATGGTGATGTTTATTATTATGGTGTACTTCAACAGATATTAGAACTCGAGTATAGTGTTGGTTGGCCGAAGAAAAAGTTGGTACTCTTTCAGTGTAAATAGTATGATCCAACACCTCCTAGAGGTACAAAGATGCATCCACAGTATAAAATAGTTGAAATAAAGCACACGGGGAGGTATAGACTCTATGATCCATTTATCGTAGCACAAAATGTATAACAGTTGTATTACACACCTTATCCTTTGTGCAAGAAGAAGGTTGCATGGTGGGTAGTGATAAAAACAAAGCTCATGGGTAGAGTTGAGGTCGAGGATGCATTAGATGTAATGTACCAGAGTGACATTTCAAGTGTTGAAGCAATGGTGTATGATGAACTAGCAGGTGAATTATAGGATAGTGAAGGCCTTTACGAGGAATTTGAACCTTCAGTTTGTACATCAAATCAAAGTGATTATGAGGAAGGAATATACATGGCAAACGAGGATGGAGATTCAAGTGGTGAATATGAAGCAAAAGAGGATGAAAAATTATATGATGAAAATGACCAAAAAGCGATGATGAAAATGAATATGATCAATACGAAGAAGCGATTGAAGATTGCGTTGTTTGTATGTTTTATGACTTGTTTGATTTCTTATGTTATTCCTTATGTTATGGTTTTATTTTTATATCTTGTTGGACTTTATTTATGTTCTTTTTTTAATTGTTATAATATATAGAAGAATTACTTTATATTATTACCTGCTGATTTTTTATTATTGTATTTTTTTCACTTAATTTGTACAAATGGCTTCTAAGGGTAAAAAACTGAAAAAATTTAAGAAGAAAAAAAAATACTTTGCCATCCACGAGTGATCACATTCCTCCACACATGCCTAGGATGAGTCATCCTCCTTGTTTTCCTCGTCCTTCTCAGTCGACGACTGCATTACCACATGAGTTTTTCAGAGTCCCCTCCCCCAGCTAGCACAGTACAGTATTATTCCATGCCGACCCCTGGTGGTTCAACCTCCACTACTATTAATTTTATGTGCACGCCTACTTTGCCACCTTTGAGTCCTTGTTTTCCTGCTAGTCAGCATGATGGCTCACTATTGATTCTATCCTAGGTGAGCATGATGGTTAATCTTTTGTGCCTTCATCATCGTCCACTCCATTATCATCTCCATCATCATCTACTCCTAGTATTTATAGACTTGATATTGGAGGATCTCAGGCGGCTGCATACCCATCTACTAGTACTGCTTCAGTTTCTCCTTTACAGAGACAGTATGCTAGTGGGGCTGCAGAGTACGATCATATGCATCGATTGATTATCGTACTCCATGGGGACGGGTAAGTAATTCTTTTATTTTTAATTATTAGAATAAAGATCTAAATATATTTAACGAATGTTTATTAATGCAGGTTATTGTCATCCTTTCAGGCCACACATATGGTTATGGAAGCTATGAAGTCATTTTTTTATTAGCCGTGAAATTCCTAAAGAGATTCCATACCAAATTAGAGTGAATATGTGGATTCAATTTAAGTTACAGATTTATATAATTTATATAATATTTATTGTATTTTTTTAACATTTTTTTTAATTGTAGACTACGTGTGTATGACAGCCTCAACATGAAAATCAGGTGAATGAAAATTTCGAGAAGAGAGCTCAGAAAAGGTGGAAGCAGGCCTTTGTGGTTGCGTGAAGATGTCTGGTCTCAACTATTGAAGAAATGGAATACCGAAGAATGGAAGTAGAAGAGTGAAAAGGCGAAGGCAAATAGAGCCTCCAGTAAAGGTGGGTCGTTGCACACCGGAGGTTCAATCAGTTTTCCGGCTCCTCGATTGAGATTGATAATTTATTTATAAAATTTTACTTAGCTTTACTTCTATGAGATTCAAGTAATAAACTTATATTTTGATTTTGAAAGGAAAAGGCACATGGGAGATTAGGCGATTAGGCAATTTTTGAGAGGGATTTCGAAGGGATTCTTGAGGTAAGTCCCTTGTGATTTCTTTTATGCAATAATTGTGTTTCCCCATTGAATTTTCTACCTAGTTGGTGTGTTTTTTGATGTGTAATTTGGGGGTTGAGGCTAGGGATTTGGAGAGTTTAAATTAGGAATTTGAGTGATGATTTGGTGTCGGATTTTCGTAAAATTTGGTATGGTTGGATTCATGGTTGAATGGGCTTCCGCATTTTGTGAATTTTGTTGGATTCCGAGATGTGGGCCCAGGGGGCCGACTTTTGAGTTGACTTTTTGACTTTTGATTAATAACTTAGTATTTTCTTTTGAAATCAATTCCTTTAGCTCGTGTTGATTGTGTCGAACTGTTTGTGGCTAGATTCGAGACATTTGGAGGCCAATTCGCGAGGCAAGGGCGTGTTGGAGTAGGGATTTGCACGGTTTGAGATAAGTAACACTTCTAAGCTTGGTTCTGAGGGTATGAAACCTCGAATTTCGTGTTATGTGACTTATGTTGAGGTGACGCACATGCTAGGTGACAGGCGTGGGGGCGCGCACTGTAGAAATTATGATTTAGTCGATTTCCTAGAACTACGTAGCTATTTTATCTGAATATTTTTTTGTACTCTATGTGTTAGAGAATTTGAGCTGTGATTCCTGCTAGAAATCATGTTTAGGCTATATGCTGGTACTATTGGGACATTTGGAGATTCGGAGATTATCGAGGTAGCTGCTGGGCGTTCGTAGACCTTGACTCTCCTCCCTTATCTTTCATTTTATTGATTCCAGTTTTATATTCTAGATGGTGTACCAGACTATATCTTTATGTAGATGCTCATGTACTCGGTGATACCCCGATTTTGGGAGAGATTATGTATTGAGTTATGACTTCCTATCCTACTTTTAAAAGAATTTCCTTTAGTTAAGTTATTTCATATCTTTCAAGTTTTAAAGTATTGAAAATATTTAAGTAGTCAGCTTGCTTAGTACTATGATAGGTGCCATCACGACGAGTTTATTTTAGGTTGTGACAACTTATTCGGTTGAACATTTCTGACCAGGCCTACATCTTCATGCAAATTAAGGAATGGACCTACGAGGAATGCTCTTCAAAGCCTGTTTTAGGGACATATGTACATGACCTAATGTTTAAAAAAAGAAAAAAGCAGAGCAACAACAATTTAACGAAGTTAAAAATAACAATCATAGCATGATTAAACATGTTAGTTAGGAAAAGATTAAAGATCGCCTGAAATAGTCTTAACATAATCATTAAAGAAAAATAAATGGAGAATACAAGGCATTTAAAAATAAAGCATGTTATATGCTACAACAGGTAAATATAATTTAATAGTATAAAATTTTCTTTATGCTGTCAGTGTATGTATATTGAACTTTTTTCCTAATCCTCAAAAACTGACTACATTCAGATATTTGGACGATTCTTCAGAATTAGCAGTTCTTAGTTAAAACACTCCACCAAGTTTTTTTTACAAATATTGGAGAAAATTATATAGAACTTTTTTGGTTATGCTTTGCTCAGGATAAAGAATATTCGACCAATTTGGATTAGTCCGTGTTGCCGTACTAAACTGTGAAGACGAAAGATGTAAAATAAAAAGAATTTTTAATTTCGATTTCTTCATTATTATTTCTTGACATATAGATGAGTACTTTACATGACAAAGGTCTGAAATTTCTTGACAAAAATAAAAATCCAAAAACACTAGTAAAGATACTTATAATTTCATGGAAATTATTTGAAACACAGTAAATCACAGGAGGAGAGCCTAAAGAGATGAATTGTAACAAAGTTCATACATTTTGGTAGTATACATGTAACGACTCGACCAGTCATTTTACTTTCTAGATCTCCATTCCCTTAATTAAGATTCTCCCTATGTGTTTTTACTCTTTTATGACTTGCGGGGATGGTTAATTCGGGTTTGAAAGGGTTCGCGTTGAAATCGGAACACTTAGTTCCTTAATATTGGCTTAAAAGGGTTAAGTTTGACTTCGGTTAACATTTTTAGTAAACAACCTCGGAACCGGAATTTGATGGTCCCAATTCGTATGATGATTTTGGACTTGGGCGTATGTTCGGATCGGGTTTTGAATGACCCGAGAATATTTCGGCGCTTAATATTGAAAGTTGGTGCATCAAAGGTTTTCAAGTTCTTTAAATTTGTTTTGAAGTAGGTTTGGTGTTATCGATATCCTTTTGGGATCCGTATGGTGATTTGTGACTTGCACGCAAAATTTGGCGTCATTCCGAGTTGATTTGATAGGATTTGGACGCGCGGAAGTGTTTCACGAAGTTTTTGAGTTTCATAATTCGATTCATGTGTTTTGGCATCTGATTCGTATTTCTAGATGTTATTTTGGTGTTTTGATTGTGCGAGCGGGTCCATATTATGTCGTTAGATATGTGAGTGTTATTGGATGGGGTCCCGGGGCCCTGGATGCGAAATGTATTGGAATCGGACTCGGAGATTTGCATGAAGGACTGTTGGTGCACCAGTTCTGGTGCGTCTGCACCTGTGAGATTTTGGCCGCAGGTGCGAGCTCACAGGTGCGAGCTTTTGATGGCAGAAGTGGCCTTGGATTGATGTTCAGTGGCCCGCAGAAGCAAAGGGAGTTCTGTAGAAGCGGCCTCGCTTTTGTGACGATAGAGTTGCATATGCGAAATGGAGGTCGGCGAGGCTTGGGTCGCAGATGCAACAGATTTTATGCAGAAGCAGGTTCGCAGAAGCGAGAGCCCGTCTGCAGGAGCGAAGGAAAGCAGCTTGGGCTAGGACGGCACCTGCGATGGCTTTTCCGCAAGTGCAGCGTCGGTGGTGCGCCCCAGGACCCGTAGAAGTGAAAATCGCTGGGGCAGTGAGGTTCATTTAATGTCGGGACTTAGGCTATTTTTGTTCATTTCTTTCACTTCTTGGACGATTTTGGAGCTCTTGAACAGGGATTTTCACCTAGCACTTTGAGGTAAGTAATTTCTATACAAGATGAGTTTAATACATGCATTTTTTGGTAGATTCTTAACACATAAATTGTAGAAATTGTGAGTTTAGTTGAAAAATCTAAGTTTTGATAAAAATGGGATTTAACAATGAAAATGATTATGGAATTGGGTGAAAATTATATATTTGAGTTCATGAGGTTATGGGTAACATTTTATCTTTCAAAATTTCCCGAATCCAGGCACGTGGGTCCGGAGGTGAATTTTAAGAATCTTCCAATTTGGGTTGGGTAATTACTCTAATAGCTAAATTATAAACTTGTCAGTGTATATTGATTAATTTATATAATATTTAACTAGCTTCGGATCGTTCAGCACCAAGTTGAGACTTTAGAGTGAGTTCGTGGGCCGGAAAGTGAGCTTTGAGAGGAAGTACGTCTCTTGTCTAACCTTGTAAGAATAAATTTACCCCATAGTTATTTTAAATTTTTGTTTGCTTCTAATTGCTGGTGCTACGCACGCACGGGGTGGCGAGAGTCCGTGCGTAGTGCTCAAATTCGGGTAGTTTTAGGACCCAAATCATGAAATACTCGTATTGTTTGCACTCTACTTGTTCATTTATGTCACGACCCAAAATTCACTATAAGTCGTGATGGCGCCTAATGCTGCCGTCAGGCAAGCCAGCGGTGATTAATCAACATAGTTACTCATTTTACTATTTTCGAAATCATGAATCCCATTGAATAAGTAGTGTAAAATCTAGTACTCGTAGAAAACCCATAATTTTATTTTTAATTTTCCGTATAAGGTATAAATTACAAGGTGAAATGATAATAATTACGTGAACTACAATAATGAACACCCAGTAGGTACCCTAAAATCCGGTGTCACAAGTGCATGAGCATTTACTAAGGAGTACAATAATAATACAACATCTGTCTAGAATGTAAATAAGACATGATAAAAATAAATAGTACGATGAAGACTCTGTGGACTGTGATGCGTAGCCTGGAATGCAGCTCACATCAAACAAACCTATCAGATCATGCACATTTAGTGCAGAAGTGCAACATGAGTACGTAAATTAATACGTACCCAGTAAGTATCTAGCCTAACCCCGTAGAAGTAGTGACGAGGGGTCGACATCGACACTTACTAGTGATCCAATAAATCAATATGGTAAATCATAAACAGATAAGAGTACAACAATAGTAGTAAGATAAATCTGTAACTAACACAATCTTCCAAAATTTCTTTTAACAATATCAATTTCTCAATCTCGTATTCTATCTCGACAGCTCGGAATTATCAAGTGCCAATGACAAACGGTTAAGAATTTCCATATAAAATGCAAGGCATCAGTGGAAGGAAAATCTCACGAATATTCGGACTACTAGCGATGTAAAGCACGATTTTACTGAGGTTGTACGATCAGATCTCAGAAATAATATGATACTGTCGAGGTGATTGACCCGATCCCATCATAATGTGTACACTGCCGAGGCTCGAGCGGCACGAACCATAGATGCATCTATTATACTGTCGAGGCGAACGGCCAGCTCCCATGAGAGTGTGATACATAATCCTGCCGAGGAGTTCGGCCCGCTCCACAATAAAGGAAAGGAATTATCGAATTACGAGACACGACCTTACGATATAGTATATAAACATAAGGTGAGTATAACCTTTACCGTTTCTCAAACAACTTGCCAACAACTCAAGGTAATAAGGCTTGGCCTAATATATATGTATATACTTCTAAATCAAGCTCAATTATAATTTCAATTAATTAAGCCAGCAGGATGAGTTAAAATATTTCAAATATTACATGGTAAAGTCCTAAGTCTATCCGGACATAAACATGCTTTAGCTACGTACGGGCTCTCGTCACCTCGTGCGTACGTAGCAGCCACAACTAATAGCACATAACATTTACATCACCTAGGGGGTTGTTCCCCCCCTTATAAAGTTAGACATGAGACTTACCTCGCTCCGAAGTTCCATAACCGGCTCCAACACCTCTCTAACTCTTCAATTCAAATCCAAACAATCCGAAACTATTCAAACAATGTGCAAACCAATAAAAATATACTCCAATACTCGTAATAAATCAATTTGTAACAACTCCCAACTCTGCCCGAAAAATCAATAAAGTCAAACCCTTCGACCCACGTGCCCGGATTCCGAAAATTCCTGAAGATTAACATTACTCATAACACCACGAACTCAATTATATAATTTATTCCTAATTTCATGTCCAATTTCGTGATTAATCCAAAAATACCAAATTGTAGGTTTTCTACCAAAATCCCATAATTTTTACTAATTTCCATAAATTTCCATGTTAAAAATTCATATGTAATCCAAGTATTTAACTCGTAATAGGTGGGAATCACTTACCTCGTGTTGCTTGAAGAAACTCCCCTCAAAATAGCTCCCCAAATTCGACCAACACAAGTGAAAAATGAAAGAAGGAGAGCCAAATCCCGTTCTTAAAACAATTTTGCCTAGCGATATTTTCGCACCTACGGTGTCGCTTGTGCGATCAAAACTCCACTTCTGGGGAGAAGCCCTGGAGCCTGGTGCTTCGCACCTGCAGAAGCTACCCTGCTCCTGTGACATCGCGGGTGCGACAAGCTCCCTCGCTTCTGCGCTCCTCTCCACTTCTGTGCTGTAAGAAGCCGTATCTGCGCCATCGCAGGTGCGGTCCAAACATCGATTCTACGAACCTTCACCATGCACCCCTCTTCTGCTTCTGTGTTGAGCAGTCCGCTTCAGCGGTTCCGCACCTGCGCGCAATTTTTGCATGTGCGGTCGCACCAGCAGTAGGCCAAAACTAGGATTTCCTCAATTTCAAATTTCGATCAGATTTCAATTAGTTTCAAGCCCGAGGTCCCCGGGACCCCATCCAAACATGCCAACGCATCCCAAAAAATAACATGAACCTACTCGAGGCCTCAAATCACACAAAAAAACATCAAAATTACGAGTCGGCGATTGAAACATTTCCTAAAACTTTCAAATATTCAAACTACGGCGAACACATCTGATTCATACTTAAACATTTCGGAATGACGCCAAACTTTACGTACAAGTCAGAAATCACGACACGAACCTTTTCCAAGGCTCGAAATCCCAAACAGACATTGATAACACCAAAATCCACCTCAAACCAAACTTAAAAAATTCTAAAATCTTCAAAATGCCAACTTTCCACAATAAGCACCGAAATGCTCCCGGGTGACCTAATACTCAACCCGAACATACGCTCAAGTCCGAAATTATCATACCAACTTATTGGAACCTTCAAATCCCAATTCTAAGGTCGTTTACTCAAAAGTCAAACCTTAATCTATTCTTCCAACTTAAAGCTTTCGAATTTAGAATTTTCTTTCCAATTCAACTCCAAACTTCTAGAAATTCTATTCCGACCATACGTACAAGTAATAATATGTGAAGTGAAGCCACTCAAGGCCTCAAACCGTCAAACGACGTGATAGAGCTCGAAGCAACCTGTCGAGTCGTTACAATTTAAGTGCCTATGTTATATTGAAACTTGATAAAGGATTCGTAAAGACGGAATTTCACTTACTTTGAGTTTTGACAGGTTACTTGACCGTTAATGGAAATTGTGCTTCCTTGTGTATTAGTCTTGTAATAGCTTTTAAATTGGGTGTTCATAGAGTATTCTCTCTTCTTGTGGAGCGGGCCGAACGCCTCGGCAGTATAACAGATGCATCTATGGTTTGTGCTGCTCGACCCTCAGCAGTGTACATATTATTTTGGATCGGGTCGTATAACCTAGGCATAAATCGTGCGTGTTAATGCTTGGGGCCCGAATACACTTGATATTATTATTTTTATGAAATGAGGGGTTATAATTCATTTATTGGCCCGAATTTTATCTGGAGTTAGTATCTGTTAGTTGAAGATTTTTGGAATTTACCATCAATTAAAGAATCATTTATTCATTGCTTGCTATCATGCTATTATTATTATTCACATGTCTCATGCCTATTTAGAATTCCTGTATTTTATTGTTGGCCCATAGTAAGTGTCGATGTCGACCCCTCGTCACTACTTTTTCGAGGTTAGACTGGATACTTATTGGGTAAATGTTGTTTATGTACTCATGCTACACTTCTGCAAGGACCATGATTGGGAATTGTTTGGATATCTCAGAGCCTAGTCGAGTTTTTGCATGCGTCACCGCTTAGTCTTCATTATTCGAGCAGATTATGGCTCGTCAGTACGATGATCCACACTTGTNCCTCCGTATCGTATGGCACCAGCTGAGTTGAAGGAATTGAAATAACAGCTTCAGAAACTTCTTGATAAGGGGTTTATTAGGCCTAGTGTGTCGCCTTAGGGTGCACTGGTTCTGTTTGTGAAGAAGAAGTATGGTACTATGCGGATGTGCATCGACTACAGGCAGTTGAACAAAGTTATAATCAAGAACAAGTATCCTTTGTCGCGCATTGATGATCTATTTGAGCAGCTTCAAGGAGCGAGGGTGTTCTCTAAGATTGATTTGAGGTTTGGGTATCACCAGTTGAAGATTCGGGACTCAGATATTCTAAAGACAACATTCAGAACCCGTTATGGTCATTACCGCAGGCAGTGTACATATTATTCTGGATCGGGCCGTATGACCTCGGCATAAATCGTGCGTGTTAATGCTTGGGGCCCGAATACACTTGATATTATTATTTTTATGAAATGAGGGGTTATAATTCATTTATTGGCCCGAATTTTATCTGGAGTTAGTATCTGTTAGTTGAAGATTTTTGGAATTTACCATCAATTAAAGAATCATTTATTCATTGCTTGCTATCATGCTATTATTATTATTCACATGTCTCATGCCTATTTAGAATTCCTGTATTTTATTGTTGGCCCATAGTAAGTGTCGATGTCGACCCCTCGTCACTACTTTTTCGAGGTTAGACTGGATACTTATTGGGTAAATGTTGTTTATGTACTCATGCTACACTTCTGCAAGGACCATGATTGGGAATTGTTTGGATATCTCAGAGCCTAGTCGAGTTTTTGCATGCGTCACCGCTTAGTCTTCATTATTCGAGCAGATTATGGCTCGTCAGTACGATGATCCACACTTGTTGATTCTCAGAGAGACGGTACTACAGGGCGGTGCCAAGGAGGTTACTATCGGTGAGGAGGGTGTTCTGTGACTCTAGGGTCGTCTATGTGTTCCTAATATATATGGATTCAGGGAAAAGGCAATAAATTAACCTGTTCCATCACATCACTCTGTCGTCTTGTTTCTTAGCTCTTCTTAAGCCGCAGTATGAGAGATACGTCCATTATCTCCACACCCATTCAATCGAACTATCTACTCTGGTATCACTTTGTTGCGTTAAAACAATTCAAAAACACTCTTAATATATGGTATTGTATTGTCCATTTTAGATCAAGTCTATAGAATATTTTCCAAAGGGTATCAAAATATAAAGAGTATCACCCTATGTGTAATTTCTATTATCAATTTTTTATGTGAGACTTTGTTTGCTAAATAACCCATTTTTCAATTTTGGTCTCTCATTTTACTACAACAACGGCATTTATAATAGCAATATTCCTGTAGACATTCAACACAAGAAATATATGAAAGATAAATAAAGTAAGCGAAAAAATTGAACGAGAAAATCTCCAATCCTTTCTCATTAATAACACTTGGAACAAGGTCGTTTGAGAGCCAAAAAAAATTTTTAAAATTATTATGAGAAATAAATGTACAAGCATTATAAATTTTAGATTATAAGTGAATTATCTGAAGTGCAAAGTACCATTGTTATCTTTACGGGCCATATGTTTTTCATTATTGGTAATCAATAATGTTCGTAATGGGGACTCCACGTTGAATCTCCACGTTGGAGTCGTGATTAATTTCCTGATCCACGCCACTTGCAGTTTAGATATTTTAATTTGGGCAACTTATTTAAACGACAAAAAGAAAATGAAAAGCGACCTTCAGATATTTTTTGTCTCATTGAAAAACGTGTTGTGTTGTAAAAGCAATAGGTACTTGTTCCAGAACCCAGATCTTTCGCGCCTACAACAAAATATCTTTGTTAATCTTTAAACCCCATTTATGACTATCAAATCCACTAAGATACTCTTTATTCAACTGGAGTACAATTTTGCCACCCTCCTCTTGAATCCTTTTTTTCTTTTCTTTTTTCTTTTAGTTCTTTAAATGCATATTCAGTCGGCAAAGTTTATCCTATAACGTGTATGCATTGGCTGCATATAAATTGTCTTCAGATGGATGGCTTTACTTATTCAGTTGAGTTTCTGACCAGGCCTACAACATCACACAAATTAAGGAGTGGATTGAGTGTGGCGAGCAAGGTTTGGGATGGGCATATTGAGCACTCTGATAGAGTGAGTACTTGGGATTTCACGTGTTGCATCATATACGATATTCACCTTGTCATATAGATATAGATATGTCATTTTCATACTATCAGTCATACTTGGCTTATTTTTACCTAGGCTAAACTTGACTGTTGAACCTAGAAGCATGTCAATTTTTCTGTATTGCTAATTTCTGTATCTTTACTGTATTGTTAGAGCTCGTCACTTTTTTCAGACCACGGGTTAGACTTGTTACTTATTGAGTTGGTTGTACTTACGCTGCACCCTGCACCTCGTGTGCAAATTCAGGTGCTTCCGATCATGGTGGCTGCTGAGTTGTAGAGTCCGGACATTCGGAGATCATCGAGGTAGCTGCTGGCCATTTGCCGACCTTGACTCTCATCCCTTATCTTTCATTTTATTTATTCCAGTTTTATATTCTAGACGATGTACCAGACTATATATTTATGTAGATGCTCATGTATTCGGTGACAGTCCGATTTTGGGAGAGTTTATGTATTGAGTTATGACTTCTTATCCTGTTTTTAAAAGAATTTCCTTTGATTAAGTTGTTTTCATATCTTTCAAGTTTTAAAGTATTGGAATGTCTAAGTAGTCCGCTTTCCTAGTACTATGATAGGCGCCATCACGACGTGTTTGTTTTCGGTCGTGACGAGTTGGTATCAGAGCCTAGGTTACATAGGTCTCACGAGTCATGAGCAGGTTTAGTAGAGTCTTGCGGATCGATACGTAGACGTCTGTACTTATCTTTGAGAGGCTGTCGAATCCTTAGGAAAACTTCATATTCTTGTATTCTTGTCGTGCGGATTTGTTGATTCCTATCACTAAATTTCTGTCGTTTTATTCGCTCAAAGATGGTGAGGACACGTGCTACCGGTCAGGACGGACAGCTACCATTACCACCAGTTAGGGCCACGAGAGGCATAAGGGCAGAGGTGCAGCTCGTACAGCAGCTAGAGCAGCGCCTGCAGATCCACCAATCGCTCTAGCTCAGGGGCAGGTACCAAATACGGTTGAGCCAGTGGGGCCAGCTCAGGTGCCAGTTGTGCCCATTGTGATTCCAGGCCTTCAGTAGGCTTGCGTTAAGATTTTGACTGTATGCACCGGCCTTGCTCAAGTGATTTCTGTTCCGACCGTGGCAGCCACTTCCCTGGCCGGGGGAGGTACTCCGACTCCTAACGCCCGCACTCCAGAGAAGGTGATGCTAGGACTTCAGACACCGGCCGTACTACCAGCCCAGCCGGTTGCAGTTGCTCAGGCCAAGTGAGTCCCGTTATGACTGATGACGAGCAGAGAAGACTAGAGAGGTTTGGGAGACTCCAGCCTCCATCATTCAGTGGGGCTGAGTCTGAGGATGCCAAGGACTTTTTGGGCAAGTGTTGGCGGATTCTTCACACAGCAGGTATTCTGGAGACCAGTGGGGTCTCATTCACTACTTTTCAGTTCACTGGGGATGCTTTCAGATGGTGGGAGGCTTATGAGAGACACATGCCAGTCGGTGAAGCACCACTTATATGGCATAAGTTCTCTGTTCTATTCTTGGAGAAGTTCGTGCCGCAGTCCCACAGGGAGGAGCTGCGCAGACAGTTTGAGCAACTTCGTCAGGATGGCTTGTCTGTAACCCAGTACGAGATGAGGTTTTTAGAGTTGGCTCGTCACACAGTTTGGTTGGTTCCCATTGATAGGGAGAGGATTACGAGGTTCATTGATGGCCTCACATATCAGCTGCGATTGCTTATGACTTGGGAGAGGGTATCTGGTGCTACTTTTGACAAAGTAGTTGATATTGCTCGGCAGATAGAGATGGTCCGTAGTCAGGAGCGTGAGGAGAGGGAGGCCAAGGGGCCTCGAGGTTCGGGTGGTATCAGTGGTATTCATTCTGGGGGACAGTCTTACCACAGCAGGGGTCGTCCTAATAGGCCCGCTCAGATGGCTTATCCAGTTCAACGTGGTGCATCATCTAGCCATGGTTCATACAGTGCCCATCCGGGCCAGTCATCTCTCAGTGCTCTACCAGCTCAAAGTTCGTCCCACGCTCCTTCTGTTCAGAGTTCATCAGCACCGGGTTCTTCTAGCGGGTATTCTGGTTCTCGAGGCTCGATCCAGTCCCCACCACCATTGTCGTATCGGGTTTGCTACCAGTGTGGGGAGCTTGGTTATATTAGGAGGTAGTGTCCCGTCTCTTGGGAGGCCCAGTTCAGCAGAGAGGCCAGACTATGACTTCAACACCAGTTACATCACCACCCGCCCAGCCATCTCGGGATGGAGATCAGGGAGCTAGGGGTCGCCCTAGAGGGAGAGGCTGATCAAGTGGAGGTCAGGCCCGATTCTTGCTATTCCTGCCTGGCCAGATGTCGTTTCTTCAAACATAGTGATCACATGTATTGTCTTAGTATGCCACAGGGACGCTTCTGTATTATTTGACCCCGGTTTGACTTATTCGTATGTATTATTGTATTTTTCTCATTATTTGGATATGCCCGGTGAGTCCTTAGTTTCATCTGTTCATGTATCTACACCGGTGGGCGATACTATTGTTGTGGACTGTGTATATCGGTCGTGTGTAGTGACTATTGGGGGGTTGGAGACAAGAGTTGATCTCTTGCGGCTTAGTACGGTTGATTTCAACGTGATCTTTGGTATGGATTAGTTGTCTCTACGTCATGCTACTCTGGAAAGTCACACTAAGACCGTGACATTGGCGGTGCCAGGTTTTCCAAGGATCGAGTGGAGAGGTTCTCTAGATTATGTTCCCAACAGAGTGATTTCATTTTTGAAGGCCCAACAGATGGTTGGGAAGGGATGCCTGTCATATCTGGCCTTTGTGAGGGATGTTGGCATTGATACTCCTACTATTGATTATGTTCCAATTGTGCGACATTTTTCGGATGTGTTTCCTGCAGACATACCAGGCATGCCACCCGACATGGATATTGACTTTGGTATTAACTTGGTGTCGGGCACTCAACCCATTTCTATTCCTCCGTATCGTATGGCACCAGCTGAGTTGAAGGAATTGAAATAACAGCTTCAGAAACTTCTTGATAAGGGGTTTATTAGGCCTAGTGTGTCGCCTTAGGGTGCACTGGTTCTGTTTGTGAAGAAGAAGTATGGTACTATGCGGATGTGCATCGACTACAGGCAGTTGAACAAAGTTATAATCAAGAACAAGTATCCTTTGTCGCGCATTGATGATCTATTTGAGCAGCTTCAAGGAGCGAGGGTGTTCTCTAAGATTGATTTGAGGTTTGGGTATCACCAGTTGAAGATTCGGGACTCAGATATTCTAAAGACAACATTCAGAACCCGTTATGGTCATTACCGCAGGCAGTGTACATATTATTCTGGATCGGGCCGTATGACCTCGGCATAAATCGTGCGTGTTAATGCTTGGGGCCCGAATACACTTGATATTATTATTTTTATGAAATGAGGGGTTATAATTCATTTATTGGCCCGAATTTTATCTAGAGTTAGTATGTGTTAGTTGAAGATTTTTGGAATTTACCATCAGTTAAAGAATCATTTATTCATTGCTTGCTATCATGCTATTATTGTTATTTAGATGTCTCATGCCTATTTAGAATTCCTGTATTTTATTGTTTTCCCATAGTAAGTGTCGATGTCGACCCCTCGTCACTTCTTCTCCGAGGTTAGACTGGATACTTAGTGGGTACATGTTGTTTATGTACTTAAGCAACACTTCTGTACTAATCGTGCAGGATCTGAGGCAGGTGCATCTAGTAGTCACTCAGGCGCGCACCCCCATTACCCCGAAGCTTAGTGGTGAGCTGCTTTCTGAGTCCGTCCTGCAGCACCTGAAGTCTCCCTTTTGTATTTACTTTCTGTCTACTTTATTTCAGACAGTAGCTTAGTGTTTTATATATTTTACTAGTTGTTCATTCACTTGTAACACCGGGTCTTGGAAACATGCTAGTAGACATTTGATGTTTTTTTTTTGGGTATTTATATAACTGTACTTGCTCTTTTATGAGCTTACGCTTACTTTATTAAAATTTTCACTTCTCATTTACTTAAAAAATATAAATCAACTACTTTGAAATTATTAAAAAGAATAAATACATGGCTAGTTCACTGTTGGCTTGCCTAGCGACGACGTTGGGCGCCATCACGGCCTATGGAGACATTGGGTCGTGACAACATGGTATCAGAGCACTATACTAGTGCGGATCAGTGCGGAGACATCCGTACTTATCTTCGAGAGGCTATAGGGTGTTAGGAAACTACTCTTTCTTCATCTCATATCATGCAGTTGATGTTGTGCTAAGTGTCTTTCTCTTTTTCTCTCACAGATGGTGAGAACGCGCGGTAGAAGTACCCGACCATAGAGGAGTTGCTCCCCCTGTTGCTAGAGGCCGAGGCAGAGGCGGAGAGAGGGCTCCAGTTCGTGGTATAGGACGATGGCATCCTAGAGTTGCTCCAGTTGTGCCACTTGTGGATCCAGTAGAGGATCCTTCTATTGAGGAGTTGTGCTTGCAGAGGAGCCAACGCTAGTGGATTTCATGTCCGCACCAGTATTCTAGGAGGTCATGGGTCGTATGCTACAGTGCATGGATTTTATGACTCAGGCTGGTTTATTCCAACAGACACAACCACATCTCATGCGGGAAGGGGAGCACAGATCCCTACCGTTCAGGCTCTAGGGCATGCGGCTGCCGTATATCAGACCTCGGGCGCACTACTCGTGGGCGGAGCTTAGCCAGTTGCAGCGGTTATACCAGAGCTCAGACCAGCTGCAGCCGGCGAACCGCAGAAGCTATTAGATAGATGGACCAGGCTACATCCTCCTGTCTTTGGAGGTGAGCGGCATGAGGACCCCCAGGACTTTATTGATCGTTGCAGGGATAGACTTCACAACATGAGGATATGGGAGTCCCACGAGGTAGACTTTACCACCTTTTAGCTGGAGGGTAGGGCCCGTAGATGGTGGCAGTCCAATCTTCTCGGTTAGGCCAGCAGGTTCTCCTCCCTTGACTTGGAATCAGTTCACACATCTCTCCCGGATAGATATATTCCACCCTCTCAAAGGGAAGAGTTGTGATTTCAGTTCGAGCCGCTCCAGCAGGGCCAGATGTCGGTGACCGACTATGAGGAGAGATTCTCTGAGTTGTCTCACCATGCACTTATTGATACTTCTTACCGATGCAGAGAGAGTCCGAAGGTTCGTTGCGGGTTTGCACTCTAGTATCCAGGCCACTATGGCCCGAGAGGTTGAGATGGGGACCTCTTATGAGCTGGTGTGGGAGATAGCTCAGAGGATCGAGGGTGTTCCTCAGCAGAGCCAAGAGCAGGCGTCGCAGGACAAGCGTTCTCGATATTCTGGAGGGTTCAGTGGTGCTCCGGCTGGGGCAGAGGTTAGTTTGTGAGGGGTCAATCTAGAAGGCCCACATATCCAGCACCGCCTCCTCCTTGTGATGCTCCAGTGCGGCCCTATTTCAGCTCCATTCCAGGGAGCTCCTACCATTCACCAGCTATTCAGGGTTCCTCCAGTGGGTATTCAGGCCATCATAGTCTGACATTAGATCAGTAGTCAGGTGGCGCTCCAACTAGGTTCTATGCCTTTCCAGTTAGACCAGATACAGTAGCCTCAAATGCCGTGATCACAGGTATTATTTCTGACTCTGGTAGGGATGCTTCGGTACTATTTGACCTAGGGTCTACTATTCATATGTTTCATCTCTGTTTGCTCATTTTTTAGGTGTTCCTCGTGAGTCCTTGGGTACTCTGTTTATGTGTCCATTCCAGTGGGCAATTTTGTTGTGGTGGATCAGAATATTGGTCCTGTATCATGACCTTTTGTGGTTATGAGACTAGAGCGAATCTTCTATTGCTTGATATGACTGACTTTAGAATCATCCTGGGCATGGACTGGTTGTCTCCATATCATGCCATCCTTGATTGCCATGCCAAGACTGTTACCTTGGCGATGCCAGAGCTGCCTAGATTGGAGTGGAAGGGTTCGTCTGTTAGTGCATCTAGTCGGGTTATCTTTTTTCTGAAGGCTTGACACATGGTCAAGAAGGGTTGTTTGGCTTATCTAGCTTATGTTTAGGATACTACAGAGACTCCGGCGATTGATTCGGTGCCCATGGTCCGGGAGTTCTCTGATGTGTTTCCTTCTGATCTACCAGGCATGCCACCAAATCGTGATATCAATTTCTATATTGATTTGGCTCCAGGTACCCAGCCTATCTCTAATCCACCGTACCGCATGGCTCCAGGTACCCAGCCTATCTAGCAAAGGGGTTCGTCAGACCGAGTATGTCGCCTTGGGGTGTACCGATGTTATTCGTGAAGAAGAAAGACGGGACTTTGCTGATGTGCATTGATTACCGCCAGTTGAACAAAGTTAGCATTAAGAACAAGTACCCATTGCCGCGTATTGGTGATTTGTTTGACAGTTGCAGGGTGCTAGGGTGTTCTCTAAAATTAACCTGAGATATGGCTACCATCAGTTGAAGATTCGTGATTCGGATATTCTGAAGACATCTTTCTAGACAAGTATGGCCACTATGAGTTCCTAGTGATGTCCATCGGCTTGACTAACGCCCCGGCGACATTTATGGATTTGATGAACCGGGTGTTCGGGCCATATATTGACTCGTTTGTCATTGTCTTCATTGATGACATATTGATCTACTGGCGTAGCATGGAGGAGCACAAGCAGCATTTGAGAGTGGTGCTTCAGACCTTGCGGGAACAAAAACTATATGCTAAGTTCTCCAAGTGTGAGTTCTAGTTAGATTCTGTGGCATTTTTGGGGCATGTTGTATCAGGCGAGGGTATTAAGGTAGATCCCAAATAAATGGAGGCAGTTCAAAGTTGGCCTCGTGCTACCACAGCGACCGAGATTAGAAGCTTCTTGGGATTAGCAGGTTATTATCGTTGGTTTGTGGAGGGCTTTTCATCTATTGTAGCACCTTTGACTAGATTGACCTAGAAGGGTGCTTCGTTCCGATGGTTCGATGATTGTGAGGCGAGCTTTCAGAAGCTCAAGACCGCATTGACTTCAGCACCGGTGTTAGTATTTCCTTCCGATTTAGAGATGTATACTGTGTATTGTGACGCTTCACGCGTTGGCTTGGGTTGTGTATTGATGCAGGAGGGACGAGTTATTGCATTTGTTTCACGTCGGCTGAATCCCCAATTACCCCGTGCACGATTTGGAGTTGGCTGCGATAGTGCATGCTCTCAAGAAGAGGGATCTCAATTTGATGCAGTGCAGGTGGCTTGAGTTACTAAAAGATTATGATATTACCATCATTTATCATCCGGGCAAGGCGAATGTGGTTGCGGATGCCTTGAGCAGAAAGGCGGAGAGTATGGATAGTTTGGCATTCATTTCAGCAAAGGAGAGGACATTGGCTTTGGACATTCAGTCCTTGGCTAACAGACTTGTGAGGTTGGATATCTCACAAAGATCTCAAATATCTGGAGTTTCTTTTTGTATATTATATGGATGATCCGATCCGCAAGGACCATGATTGGGAATTGTTTGGATATCTTAGAGCCCAGTCGAGTTTTTTGCATGCGTCGCTGCTTAGTCTTCATTATTCGAGCAGATTAAGGCTCGTCAGTACTATGATCCGCACTTGTTGATTCTCAGAGAGACGGTACTATAGGGCGGTGCCAAGGAGGTTACTATCGGTGAGGATGGTGTTCTACGACTCTAGGGTCGTCTATGTGTTCCTAACATTGATGGATTCAGGGAAAAGATTCTAGAGGCACACAACTCTCGGTATTCTATTCATCTAGGTGCTACGAAGATGTTTCGCGACCTGAGGCAGCATTATTGGTGGCGGCGGATGAAGAAGGACATAGTTGAGTATGTAGCGAGGTGCCTGAATTGCCAGTAGGTCAAGTATGAGCATCAGAGGCTAAGTGGCCTACTCCAGCATATGGTTATACCTGAGTGGAAATTGGAGCGCATCACCATGGACTTCGTAGTTGGGTTGCCATGGACCTTGAGGAAATTTTTTTGGAGGGCAGTACAAAGTGAGTTAGGGACCCGAATAGAGCTCAGCACAGCCATACATCCGCAGGCCGACGGGCAGTCGGAGCGGACGGTTAAGATCTTGGAGGATATGCTCATAGAATATGCGATTGACTTCGGAGGACAGTGGGATCGATTCTTGCCTTTGGCTGAATATTCTTATAACAACAATTATCTGTCCAGCATTGAGATGGCTCTATTTGAGGCTTTGTATGGTCGGCGATGTCATTTGCCCATCGGATGGTTCGAGCTCGGCGAGGCTAGGTTATATGGTACTGATTTGGTGAAGGATGTCTTGAGCGACTTCGCACAGCACAGTCCAAACAGAAAAGTTACGCGGATCAAAAGGCGCGTGATTTATCATTTATGGTAGGCGAGAAAGCTCTCTTGAAAGTCTCGCCGATGAAGGGGATTATGAGTTTCGAGAAGAAGGGCTAATTGAGCCCGAGGTTTATAGGTCCATTCGAGGTATTGAGACGAGTTGTGGAGGTTGCTTATGAGCTTGCTTTGCCTCCTAGTCTATCGGGAGTTCATCCGATTTTCCATGTGTCTATGCTCTGAAGGTATCATGCTGACAGGTCAAATATGTTAGACTACAGCACAGTTCAGCTAGATGAGAGCCTGGGTTATGAGGAAGAGCCAGTTGCCATTGATGACAGGCAGGTTTGCCAGTCGAGAAGGCGACTTGTGATACCTAGGAGGACATGTGGAGCAGGTATCCACACCTATTCAGCACTTCAGGTACGATTCTAGACCCGTTCGAGGACGAACGTTTATTTAAGAGGTGGAGAATGTAACAATCTGACCGGTCGTTTTGCTTTCTAGATCCCCGTTCCCTTAACTAAGACTCTCCATATGTGTTTTTACTATTTTATGACTTGCGGGGATGGTTAGTTCGGGTTTGGAAGGCTTCGGGTTGAAATCGGAATACTTAGTTCATTAATATTGGCTTAAAATGGTTAAGTTTGACTTGGGACAACATTTTTAGTAAACGACCTCGGAACCAGGATTTGACGGTCCTAGTAGGTTGGTATGATAATTTTGGACTTGGACGTATGTTCGGATCGGGTTTTGGATGACCCGGGAACGTTTTGGCGCTTAATATTGAAAGTTAGCGCATTGAAGGTTTTCAAGTTCTTTAAATTTGATTTGAATTAGGTTTTTGTGTTATCAAGGTCCGTTGGGAATTCCGAATCTGGGAATAGCTCCGTATGGTGATTTGTGACTTGCACTTTAAATTTAGCGTCATTCCGAATTGATTTGATAGGAATTGGATGCGCGGAAGTATTTTAAGAAGTTTTAGAGTTTCATAATTCGATTCGTGTGTTTTGGCGTTCGGTTCATATTTCTAGATGTTATTTTGGTGTTTTGATCATGCGAGAGGGTATATATTATGTTGTTGGATGTGTGAGTGTTATTGGATGGGGTCCCGGAGGCCCCCGATGCGAAACGGATTGGAATAGGGCTCGGAGATTTGCATAAAAGACTGCTGGTATGCCAGTTCTGGTGCGTCTGCACCTGCGAGATTTTGGCCGCAGGTGCAAGCTTTTGATCGCAGAAGCGGCCTGGGATTGGTGGTCAGTAGCCCGCAGAAGCGAAGGGAGTTCCGCAGAAGCAGCTTCGTTTCTACGATGATAGGGCCGCAGATGCAAAATGGAGGCCGACCAGGCTTGAGTCGCAGGTGCGACTGATTTTTAGCAGAAGCATAAGCCCGTCCGCAGAAGCGAAGGGAGGCACCTTGGGCTAGGACCGCACCTGCGATGGATTTTCCGCAGGTGCGGCATCGCTGGTGCGCCCCAGGACCCGCAGAAGCGAAAATCACTGGGGCAGCGAGGTTCATTTAATGTCAGGACTTAGGTATTTTGGTTCATTTCTTTCACTTCTTGGACTATTTTGGAGCTCTTGAAGAGGGTTTTCACTTAGCACTTTGAGGTATGTAATTTCTATACAAGATGAGTTTAATACATGCATTTTTAGGTAGATTCTTAGCACATAAATTGTAGAAATTGTGAGTTTAGTTGAAAAACTTAAGTTTTGATAAAAATGGGATTTAACTACGAAAATGATTATGGAACTGGGTTAAAATTATATATTTGAGTTCGTGAGGTTATCGGTAACATTTTATCTTCCAAAATTTTCGGAATCTGGGCACGTGGGCCGGGGGTGAATTTTAAAAATCTTCCAATTTGGGTTGGGTAATTACTCTAATAGCTAAATTACGAACTTGTGAGTGTATGTAAGAGCGAATTTACCCATAGGTGTTTTAAATTTCTGTTTACTTCTAATTATGGGGGCTACGTACGCACGAGGTGATAGAATCCGTTTGTAGCTACTAATTATGCTCAAGTCTGGGTAGTTTTAGGACCAAATCATGAAATACTTGTATTGTTTGCACTCTACTTGTTAATTCAAGTGCCTAAGTTATATTGAAACTTGATAAAAGATTCGTAAAAATCGAATTTCACTTACTTTGAGTTTTGGCGGGTTACTTGACCGTTAATGGAAATTGTGCTTCCTTGTGCATCTTGTATTAGTTTTTAAATCGGGTGTTCATAGAGTATTCGCTCTTCTTTTGGAGGGGGCCGAACGTCTCGGCAGTATAATAGATGCATCTATGGTTCGTGCCGCACAACCCTCGGCAGTGTACACATTATTCTGGATCGGGCCGTATGACCTCGGCATAAATCGTGCGTGTTAATGCTTGGGGCCCGAATACACTTGATATTATTATTTTATGAAATGAGTGGTTATAATTCTTTTATTGGCCCGAATTTTATCTGAAGTTAGTATGTGTTAGTTGAAGATTTTGGAATTTACCATCAGTTAAAGAATCATTTATTCACTACTTTCTATCGTGTTATTATTATTATTCACATATCTCATGCCTATTTATAATTCCTGTATTTTATTTTTGGCCCGTGTAAGCGTTGATGTCGACCCCTCATCACTACTTCTTTGAGGTTAGACTGGATACTTACTGGGTACATGTTGTTTATGTACTCACGCTACACTTCTGCACTAATCGTGCAGGATCTGAGGCAGGTGCATCTAGCAGTCAGTCAGGTGCGCACCCCCGTTACCCCGAGGCTTATTGGTGACCTGCTTTCTGAGTTCATTCTGTAGCACCCGGAGTCTCCCTTTTGTATTTACTTTCTATCTATTCTATTTCAGACAATAGCTTAGTGTTTTGTAGTTCTACTAGTTGCTCATTCACTTGTGACACCGGGTCTTGAAAACATGTTACTAGACATTTGATGGTTTGTTTTGGGTATTTATATCACTGTACTTGCTCCTTTATGAGCTTATCCTTACTTTATTAAAATTTTCACTTCTCATTTACTTAATAAATACAAATCAACTACTTTGAAATTATTAAAAAGTATAAATACATAGCTAGTTCACCGTTGACTTGCTTAGCGGCGATGTTGGGCGCCATCTTGACCTATAGGAGAAATTGGATCGTGACAACAAATGCAATTCTTGTCAAAACACTTGATACATACTTCTCCCACTTGCTAGACGACGCGATGATTTGAAATTAGAGAGCCTCATCCCACCTTTTGTTCAAATCGTTACAGCTTCTTATTTGTTTAATAGTTATCCATTAGGCATCTTGGCCTTCAACTTGTATACTTGGAACATTTTCCCACTCTTTATCATATCAGCATTCCCCCAATAATTCAGGGGTGCAATAGCTAGTGAATATTTCAGGCAACAATTTTGTTGGTAACGTAACTCGAATCTTTCTTCTTTCCTTGAAAAAGGATACACTTTAAGAAACTCCAAGGAGTCTTACATTTAGTTTGTTAGTTGTTTATATTTATTCGTAGTTTACTAAAAGAATGAGCCATATATTTACTAGCTAGTGCTTAAAATTTTGTTGCCTGCAACAGATAGATTTCGACTGTAATTCACTTTTTTTACTTTGATATATATACTATCAAACTTTACGTAATAATTCTAAAAACATTTTTATTATGGCGTGGTACTAAATTATAGGTTTAGGCCTAGCTTACACGATTTTCGTAAAAAGTCTAGCACCATTAAGAATACTCAATATCTTATATGTAGCTTTTTTTTTTCTTTTATCAACTTCTAATATGAAACTTTGTATAGACACGTAACAATTTCTCCCTCGAATTAAATATCATATGATCCATCATCAAGACTTGGAATTTATCTAAAAATTCACGACGTGTCACCAATATAATCCAAGTATTTAGGACCACTAAAACTCGTAGGCTTCATCTTGTGTTTTAGTCTCCCAACTACAGGTAAATGCAATATCCGATTTGTAGACGGGCAAAGGCAATACATTAACCCGTTTCATCACATCACTATGTTGTCTTATTTCATAGCTCTTCATATGCCGCAGTATGAGATAAGCCGCAGTTTGAGAGGTACGCACTACTAGAATTTGACAGTTTTCCAACTGAAAAATTCCGACTAAAAATTGTAGTAGGAAGATTCCAACGGTTTCGATCGGAAAATTAAAAAAAATATTAAACATTTTTTTGTAATATTTCGACCATATTCCGACATAGTTAGTCGCAAAGTTTTGGCGAAAAAACCCGAGAAAGTTATTTGCGACAGATTCAGTCGGTAATTAAAAGTCAAAGTTATTGCCTTTGACTACATTTATGTTTTCGACGGATTCCGTCGGAAATTTCAAATTAATTTTTCTTTAAGATACCGACTGATTTGGTCAGAAAACATTTAAAAAACAATTAATTTTTCATTAAACTACCGACAAAAGTTCTCGGAAAAAATACGCTTTTCAAAATTAAATTTATTTCTGACCGAATCGGTCGGAAAAGTTAATTATATCCTCAGCACGACATCTTTCTTCTTTTTTCTCTCTTTGTCTTTTCTTTCTCTTCTTTCCCCCTTCACTCCCTTCGCCCACCAAATCCTTCCCTTGCCGTTTGGGATTCACCGTCGCCGTCGACTTCAAATCCGGTGGTACCACTCTTTCTCCTTACCTCCCTCTCTCTCTCCCTCATCCCTGTCATGCACGACAGCCCCTATTTTTAACCCCCATTTTATTTTATTTTTCTTTTTCAAGTATTGTCTATTTGTCTCCGGCAGTGCGAGTCTTCTCAAACGACTAGCATATTCTCCAGCGATGTAAGTTATTCCTTCATCCTTTCTCTGGCCTTGTATATTTGTCCTTTTTGTTTGTATTTTCATTAAAATTAGAATTTTAGAATTTTTAGTTTAAATATGGAAATATTAGAATTGAAATTAGGGTTGCAATAAAGAATAAACTATTCTTTAAGCTTGAAAAAATGTTATTTATAGCCTTGAGTAATATTAAAATTAATCATCTTTTGAATAAAAAAAATAGAATTAGGAGTGATCCTCTTTTGAATAAAAAATTATGGTTGAAATGAAGGATAATTTATTCTTTTATATTCGTCTTCAATAGGAGTATCTTTAATTTGTATTGTAATTTATACATGGTATAGAATTAGGAATAAAACTATTCAATCTTAACTTTATTTTTACATTGTAATGTATATATGTTATTCAATTAGTGTTAAGTAGTGTTTTGAATAATTATAGCATTAATTTTGATTCATCTTGCAAAGAGCTCCAATTGTATCTTAATATTATTTATGTGATGTAGCTAGTATAGCTTTAACAATAGTGAAGTAAATATATAGAATAATTATAAGACTAAAGTTTATTAAGTATAATAAATTCATTGGTTTGAAATGGTATTAAGTTTTAGGTTGCTTGAACACATTCATTGGTGAAATATCAAATTACATAAAAATATATAATTAAACTATTTAGATAAGTAACCTTTAAAGAATAAAATTTATTGATTAGAGCAAATAACATAAATATTTCAACTTCTAATTTTCTTCTATATGTAGATGGAATTTGGGCATTATAGATAGATGTATAATAGGAATCATCCGAATCATATGGGATTGCAGGATGAATTTATAGAAGGGGTTGCTAGCTTTATTGCTAAGGTAAAGACACTTGATGATTTTCTTGTCGAAGGGACGATTAGGTGCCCCTGTGTGAAATGCAAGTGTCTTAAGTAATTGGGGCCCGATATTGTTACTGTTCATTTGTATAAGAAGGGGTTTATGAAAAATTATTATGTGTGGATTGTGCATGGGGAGAGTCATGCTAGTGTAGATGATGTTCATTTTCAGAACTCATCTGGTGGTGAAGAGATAGTCCCATAACAGAGAATATTAATGTTAAAAAGTCTAGATTTAATGAAATGATGAGGGATGCTTTTGGGATGCTCCTTGGGGCTCCATCTGAACAAAATTCAATCGACTTGGAAAAGGCGGTCCAAAACATAATCCCACACGATTTTTGACTGAGATGGAGCTAACGTCAGCTACAACACATGTTCTACTAAATTGTCCCGATCCAACCTTATTATACATAAGTGTACATTTATATTACCGACTTATATTAAATCTCGATTATTAATAATTTTAACTAATGAAAAGTTTCAACTCTGCCAGACAGTTGATTTGTGGTTACATATGGGCATGAGCATGTTTATCCTAAATTTGCAGAATTGTTTAAACACTTTGTAAGTATTAGTGAAGTTTCTTCCACTGCAAATTATTATAAGGTGTACGTACTTTTTAATTTCTAATTAACTGTTATATTGGGTTCGATCTAGGTTCATAATATTAGGAGAATATCTTTTATATTAGGAGAATATATTTTATATTTGGAGATTATATTTTATATTAGGAGAGTATCTTTTATGTTAGGAGAATATCTTTTATTATTCCATATCTTCCATTGATTTGACTTAGTCCCTATACTAATCCCTATTGGTCTTTGATTTGTATTCTAGCACTATAAATAGGGATCATGTAAACCATTGAGAATCAACAAAGAAGATCATATTCCTTCATGGTAATCAGAGCCTTTCCACCCTAATTTTTTTCTTTTATTCGCCCATCCCCTCATCATGAGTGATGAACCGGCCACTATTAACAACAACAACCCCATTGCCGACAAACAACCACTACACCCGGCCTATACGGTCACCAACATCAACAACAAGATTCGTACTCTTGATGGCAAGAAGGTCTCATACTCTTCTTGGGTCAAATTATTCAAGCTACACGTCAGTACCTACAAAGTACTTGATCACATCGATGGCACCAAACCACCCGAAGAAACCGATCCTACCTTTGCCGCGTGGTCGGAACTCGACGCGCTAATCCTACAATGGATTTACAGTACCATTTCTAACGAGTTGCTTGCCCGTGTACTGGACAACGACATCACAGCTAGAGAAACTTGGCTTAAAATCCAGGACATCTTCATCAATAACAAACATGATCGAGCCGCAACTCTTGAACAAAAGTTTACCAACACCACCCTGTCATCTTGTTCCTCCTTCGATGACTATTGTCAAACTTTGAAAGACATCGCAAGCCAACTCGCTGATGTCGATCAACCAGTCACAGAGAGCAGATTAGTGATACAAATGGTGCGTGGTCTTCCAGTTGAATACGATACTATCGGCGCCATCATCAATCAAAGCTGCCCCTCTTGGGATGATGCACGAGGTATGGTCGAAGCCGAACAACAGAGACAAGCCGCAAGACCAGGCTCCGATCGATCGGCGGTCTTGTTGAACTCCACTGCCCAACCGCCGCCGCCAACTCGCAACACCACCTCACCATACCCAAATGGTTA
>MCJB01000523.1:5129-18472 GCA_002018475.1 Nicotiana obtusifolia | reverse complement strand
GGTGTTGTGATTGTTCTGCTTACTTCACGTACTGATGTGGAATGTAAATTGAATTACTGCTTCGTCGTGGATTGTTTAATGATTTAGTGTTTCTTATCTTCAGTTCTTATTTACTTTTATTACTCACTGAGTTGGAAGTACTCACTTTACTCCCTGCACCTTGTGTGCAGATTCAGGCGTTAGCGGTCCCACTCAGAGGTACTGATTACTACTACTGGACCGGAGCTTTAGAGATTACGAGGTAGCTGCTGGCGTCCGCAGCCTCGTAACTCTTTTCTTTTGTTGATTTTGCTTCCCTTAAACATTTGTACTTAAGATATTTTAATAGTTATGTTATCAATAGGCCTTCTCTAGTGGTTCATGACTTTGTGACACCCCGATCTGAGGGCTGTAGTCGGGATGGTACTACTTGTATGTATTTCGACCGATTTTATTGTTAATCTAATCTTGTTTAAACTTTGTAATTTAACTGTTGAACGGAATTAGGTTGGTTTGGCTTGCCTTGTCCCCACGAGAGGCGCCATCACGACCAGGTTGGGATTTTGGGTCGTGACAGTGACTTAGATTCATTTGTATTAATTGATTGTCCTATCGTGACATCAACTCGAATTGGAGTATTAGCAGCTGGGATATGTGACTTAGTCACCCTTGGTAAGTCAAAGAATGCATATGGCAGTTGATTTGCAATTTTTTTGCAAATAAATTCATTTGCATTAATTGAACTTCTTGTTCACATTGATTTATTCGAGGATCCAAATGAGATAGTGATAATACATTCCAACCTATCTCCTTTTTCAGTTGCATATTTTCTCTTCCTAATGTTGGGTATACTAATTCATCAAACTGGCAATCAACAAATCTTGCCGTAAATAAATCCCTGTCATAGGTTCTAAATATTTTATAATAGGAGATTCATACCCAACATATATCTCCCAACCTTCTTTGGGGACCCATCTTTGTGCGTCATGGTAGAGCAATTGGAATATAAATCGCACAACCAAAAAATATTAAGATAGAAAATATTTGGCTCCTGACCAAAAACCAATTCTAATGGGGAGACTTTATGATAACTTGTGGGCCTTATTGGCACAAGTGCTGCTGCATGCAAAATAGCATGACCCCATACTGAAACGGAAAGTTTCGTTCTCATAAGCTGGTCTAGCAATCAATTGGAGATGTTTGATCAATGATTCCGCTAGACCATTGTTATCCCGGTTGATAAACAATAGTCATTAAAGGACTGAGATGTAAACTCTCCAGCATTATCAAGACGAAAAGTCTTAATTGCATAATCTGAAAATTATGCTCTTAACCTTATTATTTGAGCCAACAATCTTAATGCCATATTGCTGAGCTGATAATAAGCACACATGTGACCATCTTGTATATGCATCTATCAAAATCATATAATACTTGAATGGTCCACATGAGGGTGTATGGGCGCACATATATCACCCTGTATACGTTCCAAAAATGCAGGGTATTCAATCCCAACCTTAGCTGCTGATGGTCTAATAACCAATTTTTCTTGAGAACAAGTAGCACACGAGAATTCTTTAGATTATTTCTTCAATATGAGCCCATGTGAATTCTCAATTATTTTGCGCTACATATTAGAACCAAGATGGCCAATGCGGTCATGCCAAATAATAAAATTATTAGAACCAGTTAACTTTTTTGTTTACTATAGCATGTGATTCAACCACACTAATACTTGTGTGGTACAAGCCAGAGGAAAATGCAGGTAACTTTTCATGTACGCATCTTTTTTCCACTTTTATTGTAGTAGTATAAAGGTATTCAACATTTCCTTCATTGACAGTCTCCACATGGTAGTTATTTTGGCGAATAACTTTGAAACTCAATAGGTTTCTTTGAGACTTACTACAATACAAGGCATTATTTATAGCCAGTAGTGTTCTACCAGGTAGTAATAAAGCTCTTCCAGAGCCCTTAATTAATTTTGTACTACCTGATATTGTATTCACATACGCCTTTTTCATAACCAAATAAGAGAAATATTTTTTTTATTAGTATAGTGTGAGTTGTAGCACTATCCAGAAGGCGTATATCTTCATTACTCATCTTGGATCCAATTGAAGACCGAAAAATTTATTTTCTTCATAAAACAAAAGTACATCATAGGAAATACGAAAAACAAATAACACTATAAGATAACTTATGGTACTTGAAAACTAAAACAACTTAAGAAAGAACAAGACAATTTTAAACTACAAATTTAAAAGCAACAACATAATTGAATTCCCAAGTAAATGAACAAACTTCAGTTTTGATCTCCAAAGAAGTCTCCAACTTCCAAATGAGTAATATCATCGAGGTCTTCAAAATCTTCACCTTTAAAAGCATGATTTGCCTCGGCATTATCATCATATTTCTTTGAAGGCCCTGCCTCAGAATTATTTCGAAAGGTCAAGTGCGACTCCACCAGGGTATTAGAAGAAGAGGCTCTAACATTACTAGTCTTTCTTTCGGTGGAGTTTTGATAAAGCTTGACAAAATATTCAGGCACACAACATTTAAGTTTTCAGTGACCTTTCATATCACATCAATAATAGTTATTGTCTTTGCCTCTTGAAGGATTATTCTGAGAACCCATATTATTCTCCCGTTTATAATGACCACCACGATGACGATTATTATATTGTCTGTTTTCACACCGACGTACATTCATGTGGCCCCGATAATTGTTTTGTTTTCTTTCAAGCTTATCACGTGCTTCTAGCACATTCGCTTCAGCAAATGAAGCGGATCCAGCAGGGTGGGCCTCATGATTTTTCATCAAAAGGGTATTATGTTGCTCAGCCACCAGAAGGCATGAGATCCACTCAGAATATTTTCTGAAACCTCTTTCACAGTATTGCTGTTGTAACACCATATTTGAGGCATGAAAATTCGTAAGAGTCTTTTCCAACAAGTCTTCAACATTTATAACTTCCTCACATATTTTTAATTAGAAAGTTATTATAAATACAACCGAGTTATACTCGCTTACGATCTTAAAATCTTGCAACCGTAAGTGTATCCACTCATAACGAGCCCTTGGCCATACCGTTGCCTTAAGGTGGTCATACCTTTCCTTCAAACCAGTCAACAATTCAAGTGGATCTTTCACTGTCAGATATTCAGCTTTCAGTCCTTCATCCAGATGATGACGAAGGAAAATCATAGCCTTCGCTTTGTCCTAACTTGATGCCTCATTACCAAGAGTAATGGTATCACCAAGACCTTTAGCATCTAAGTGAATTTTAGTATCGAGAATCCATAGTAAATAGTTCTTTCTAGAGATATCAAGTGCCACAAATTCAAGTTTTAATAAATTTGATATAGTGAAAACTATCAAAGAAAATAATTAAAGTTAGAAATTATAGAAACTATTATTAGCAAAAGACTTTATAGTTATGAGGCAGTACATACTCATACGCTAATATCTTTTGTCAAAATAAAGACTTTACATGTACTATATTTCATTAGGTATCACAATGAACTAGTGCATGATCCTTACTTAAATATATTAGATCCAATTGTGTATGTTTGTGTAATCAATTTGCTTAATGAGTAAAGCATCATTTCTGTTGATTATCAAGTCTACTGCCACCTTTTATATCGTCCAGAAAACTTAACAGCTGCAAATACTTTTAAAATAAATCAACAATGACGAACGGGCTAGGCAGAAAGAGAAAATGGCAAACAATTAAATATTTACTAGACAATTGACCATATACAGTTCACGCACCTAACTAGAATTGATACTTTATCTTGTGGATGAATCAAGTAGCTGTTTATCTTTAGTGACTGTTGTCGAGTTTTCCTACTTCTTTATGGTATGAAATATGGCGTCAAGCAAAATGTTTAATAGGAAAAATTGCTCAATAATATATACACGAATTATCATAATTGTGCTCCTGCTATATATATGTTAGATAACAGTAAACATGACATGAGAACTTTAATATTATGACCAACTAAAAAGAATACTTAACCATATATGAATAAGTTAATAACAAGCATACTGGTGCATATTATTACCATAAACCAAATGCACATAATGATATACCTGAAGAGGAGAATCAAACACAATTAGGAGGTGATTATAAAAATGAAGGTAGAGCATAGTGCTGATTGTTAGGATATACTATTAACCATGTGGTTTGATTATAGTATTATGTTTTATTTATTGGAACAATTGTTTATTTATTTATTCAATTCAATAAAATCTTAATTCAAATAGATCATTTGTTCATATGTGTGCCCTTTACTTATACAGTAGACAATTTAGTGTATGGAGCTTTAGCTCATGCGCGGAAGATTAAATTGTCGGTTCTTATAAGTTATAAAGTTAATGTTCACAATCAAAGATGAAACTGGGCAAAGCATCTTGATGATTGTAGCATAAGATTAAATTATAATCTATCTTGATTATGGGAATGGTTTAGTTCCGACTTCTTATGCTAGTACATTTTTGTGTATTGAACGGACCAAGTAGAGATAAGTATTTTTGTACTGAATATATAAAACTACATCTCTAGCTCATTGAATGTTCTTATACTCTTAATCTTGATATAATTATTATGATCAATGTGCTTCGTTCATTATTTTGATTTATTAAAAGGTACGACTCAACTGCGAGTTAATGTATTCCTGGTAAATTGAATAATGACAAAGTGCATTTGTGAAATAATAATTAGTTGATAGAATCCGTGTCTTGACCATTGAGATTGATGATACCCCTTTATGGATGCTTGAAAGTTTTCATGTGAAAACCCTGCAGGTGGATTTTGTATCCGTCACATGAAATAAGTTAAGCGGAAGTATAAAGGATTAAATTAGTCGATGAATTAAATTGTCAGTAATTTAATTTATCTGATTGGTATTTGTAATCTTAACACGGGGAGTTAAATAAGTTTTAATGAATGATTTCGAAATTGAACTGAGGAGTGCAATTATAATTTTCTAGTGGAATAAATTGTAATTTATTGTGGTAGGATTAATTCATTCATATTCCGAATTAATACCACAATAGGAAGCCTCGTTATTAAATCTGTGGTCCCTACTGTGCCTGAATATTCTAGAACGAGAAAATTAAATAAGAAAATAGTATCCTTGGTGGGTTAGGAGACTGCTACACATTTTTGGTACGTAGTAGACTCCTACACGTTTTAGCTACTAAGACTTCCAATAGGTTTTGGTCTTATGAAACCAAAAGTAAGTAAAAAGAGGTTTTCTTAAATAAACTAAAAAAACAAAAAAACAAAAAAAAAAAGAAACAGAAGACAAAAAACGTGGAAATCAAAAGAAACAAAACGGAAGAAGAAGGCTTCTGGTTTTGTACAAAAAAAAAGTAGTTTTTGTTTTTGGTTTGAAAAACAAACAAAAACGTGAAAGAGAAATATAAGAAAAGCAGAAGCAAAGATTCTGTTTTTGGCCGAGAAACTCTCAAAAGGATACTATTTTTCTTGAATAAAAATACTTGCCACTCAAGTATCACGTTCGGTAGAGATTCAGGATACACAGTAGAAGACCATAGACCTGGATAGCGTGAATATCATTGAACATTTGTGCAGTAACTTCAAGAGGTTAGTGTTTCTATCTCGTTAATGATTATATTTATCTAGTTTACATGTAAGATTATTTGGTCTTGAATGATTGCTTCCGTTGCGTTTATATGCCTATTTTCTATCAGTTCTAACGTGAATAGCCACAACGGCTTTATACTTCCAAATGAAATTTTTCCTCTACCTTCTAAGGCTTTTGATTCTCTCTGGATTTCCAATTCCTTGCCTACTTTTCATGGTAATATTCTTCTCCACCCTGCTAGAAATGTAGAGTAGTATTTATTTATTTAGTTTCACTTTTTCTTGTATGTTTATAGTTCGTGACTTTTACTTTTGGTTGGATGGTGTGTCGACCCTTTGATGATTATTAGATTATAGCCTATGGTCATTGGATTCGTTTAGTATATGCTCAGATTCACGACCTTGTTATCTACCTTCTTGTGGTCCTCTCTGTTTTTATCCAGAAAGAGATCAATTTTTGGTCCAAGTTTGTCTTTTTGGTGTTTGTCAATAATTCAGTATTTTGAAGTAGGATATTTAGCAGTCAAGCAGAGGAAATAGACACGTTATGGTTCAATTGACTAGAATAGAACACACATATATATATATTTGTGAATTTGAAAATGAACCAAGATTTAATACATTTGTGAACTTATTCTCCTTGGTTGTTCTGTTTCAGGCTCTGTTTCCATGGTTAATTTCGACGATACCCGAGGAAAAAAGACTAAAGAGAGATCATTCTTCCCTTCACTTGACAAGGAAGAAAATAGCAACGAGGATTATGAAGTATCCTTTCACCAACCCGAAAAGAAAAGGCGACTCTTGCCAAAACAAGTTCAGTTTCTTGAGAAAAGTTTTGAGGTAGAAAACAAGCTTGAACCAGAGAGAAAAATCCAATTGGCTAAAGAAATTGGATTGCAGCCTCGGCAGGTTGCTATTTGGTTTGAAAACCGGCGAGCCCGGTACAAGAGCAAACAACTTGAGAAGGATTATGATGTGCTAAAAGCTAGTTTTGTTAATCTCAAGGATGAACATGATAGCCTCTTCAAAGAGAATGAGAACTTGAGAAATGAGGTACTTTATACCTCCTATCATTTAACATTATTCAAGTATTTCAAGATAATTTAATTTTTAGGTAGTCGTTGAGAAACGTTGAGAAATTTTAATTTTTTTTTTTGGACGAATTGGAGCAACTCATTCATGGTGATAGCAACGTCATTTTGTCACTTACTATACACCATCGCACATTTAAGTTGTCTGCCAAGGATTCTACCCCCGCTCGCTAGAACTTGTGTCGAGAATTGTAGTTAAAAGTCGTGATTGGTATTAGAAGTATCTCTAATCTAACTCATAGTTTTCCTTTTTTGTTCAACAGGTTCATTTACTTAAAGAAAAGTTGTTCAACAGAGTGAATGGGGAGCAAAATTCAGAACAAAAGGAACCCATTAGTCCACTTAATACAGAAGATCAGAATTCTGCTATAAATATGCAGAATTTAACAATGATGGTCTGCAAACAAGAAGATGCAAGTTCAGCAAAAAGTGATATTTTTTATTCAGACAGCCATGTTATGCTGACGAGAATTATACTTCTTTTTTGGAGCCTGCTGATTCTTCACATGTATTTGAAACAGAAACATCGAATTTTTCTCAAGAAGATGAGAGCCTATGCAGGAGTCTGTTGCGCTCATTATGCTTCCCAAAGCTTGAAGATGACCCACCAGTAAATTCTTGCAATTTGAGTTTCCAAATTGAGGATCAACCTTGGTTCTTCCATTATTAATTTTCTAGTTCAACATTGGCTCGATATAAGGGGTTAAAATCCTTTGTTATTCCCTTTCTGCTTTTTAAACTTCTGCAATAACAATAATAAGAATAATCTGTATATAGATTCGTTAGCAGTTTAGGACGAGATGTAAGGTCTTTGTTTCTTCCAAAATTAAAACAACCAAAGTAGGATCATTTGGTCTTATTCAGTGAACTTGTACTGTCATGAATCCCCTTCTGGCATATGTGCTGCTTCTGAGAAATTGTTGTTTCTGAGAATGTGCTGCTTCTGAGAACTAGGAGTGCTCATGAAAAAGCAAAAATTCGAACCAAATCGAAATCCGAATTAGACCGATATAAAAAAATCGATAATATTTTAGTTTGATTTGGTTTTGATTTTGAATTTTAAAAAGAGTAATTTATGCAAATACCTATTCAGCTTAAAATAATTACTCTTTCCTACATATTTGAATACTATTACAACTACCCAAATAAAATTAATTACTCCGACCTACCCACCCATTATCCATTTGGCTTGGCTTAGCATGATTTGGCTTGGCTTGGCTTGAATTGTCTTCGCTTGGCTTGACTTGGTTTGCTTAGGTTGGCTTGAATTGGCTTTGCTTGGCTTCATTTAGTAACTCAGTTTGACTTCATTTGGTTGAGTTTGATTGGGTAAGGGGTAAACCACATGGGCAAGGGCGGGTAAATAGTTCTGTTGTATTTACTAAGATCCTCTTTTCAAAATCGATCAAATTTGATTTGGTTTTGGTTTAAGTAAAGAATAATCGAAAAAAATCGAACCAAACCGAAAAGATTCATTGCAAACATTAAACCTAAAATAAACGTACTGGCACGACCAATATTTAACCCTAATTTTATTACTCTGGTTATAGATCGTTTGCTGACATTAGGTCTTGTTAGGTTTGTTTCATCCCGTACCCATTTAACAGCTTCACTTATTATGGTTTTACACCATTTCAAACGACCATTTCTTGTTGTAAAAGGCCAAATAACCAAAAATAAATAAATAAATAAATGCCACAATGCATATTCAAGAGAAAAAGAGAGTATGGAGGTTGAAATGTTTAAGTGAGGAGGAAGAAACGGGGTGATACCCTCTTACTAAATCGAGTTTTTAAAAATGGTTTGATTAGTTTGGCTTTTGTTTAACTTTGTAAATTGGATGTTGAGACACACTCCATCGTCTTAAATTTTTTATTAAGGGAATCAAGGATTATTTTTTAAAACATGAACATCTTGATGATGCATTGTTTGTTACATGTCTAATTCTAGTTTCCCTTATAAGCATATTTTAATAGCTATAATCTTCCTGGAAACTGCTACAATTTGTTTTTTACAAATAGACTTCGTCACTTCTAGCATGTAGCCTTTAAGGAACAAATAAAATGAATTATATATACTCCTAATGAACTAATCTTGTTTAAAGTATTTTAAGTTAAATAAAGCATTGGAACCTTACCAAACACTAGCCTGTAGCCACAAGTTTTTGAAGGAATCAAGTATTCCTATTGTTTCCAATGATTAAGAGACAAGTCTAAGATAATGATAATTACATTTAAGATACGACCACTACTAATCATGCTCTTTTTCCACTCTCTCATTGACTTAAAAAAATAAATAAAAAAAATAAAAATAAAAAAGAAAGAAGAGAGAATTCATGTATGTTTAGAAAAGTTTAAGTTTGGGCAAACTCTTAGGTGACCCCTTAAACTTATTCGGATTTTTCTCTCTGCCACTTTATGTAAATCATGTTCCAATTTCTATTAGATACTTTTTTGATAACCAACAAAAAATTAAAGAGTGTGATGCGCTCGGCAATGATGCAATAAAATAACCAATTAAGCGAAGACATTTGATATTGGATCAAAAATAGTAATTAAAAAATAAATTATGAGGGGAAAAACTATTTTTAGACAACCAAAAAGAAAAAAGTAAATAACCTAATTCTAAATCCCACCCCCACCCGTCCAAACTCCCATTTCTTCGGCTAACCCATCATCACCCTCCCCGCTATCGACTTCACACCCATTTTTCTTCTTCTCTTTTCTTTTGGTCTTTAGATTTAATTAATTTTTACTTTTAGATTTAACGGCTTTTTTTTATTTTTAATGTAATATTTTCTGGAAGAAGAGAGATAAAGGAGATAGAAAGAGTAGAGTGGTTGGTCTCCATTTTTTCTAGCGAAAAAGGTGGTGCTATTTAGATTCAAAGAAAAAAGGAGGAGATGGCGGGGACAGTTAATGCAGATCTGATTCTTTCCTTAGTAAAAAAAGAGATATGGCAGCCAATGGTGTCAACAACACACACAATGTTGAAGCGCGCATTGAGCGGGAAGAATTGCTCCAATATGATGACTCAATCAGCGAGACCCGCAATGAAGGGAACAAGACGATCCTGGTTCATGAAGGACAGTATCCTCGACATATGCGGGGCCCAACTCCTGACGATGCGGGGACGAACACGTTGTGGAAACGGTTAAACTCTTGAAAGAACAACAAAGAACGATCATGGACCACCTCCCAAGGCAGGATCATGTAATGACGAAATTGAAGCAGGTGTTATCAGGTGCTTCCAACAATGCCAATGGAGGCGCCCCGGTTCATCCCAACGCCCCTGCAATTCAGACAGCGCAAAGAACCGATAACAACACCCCCAAGGGACAAGATCGATTTTGATGGAGCCGGAGGTACCTATGATGGATCTGGTAATAACAACTTAACTGACCCTTTCAAAACCGAGCTCATGAGATTCATGAGAGAAATGAAATGAGCGAATAGATCAGAACGTGAAAGAGTCTCATGCTCGGATGGACCGGATTCCGGGTGCACCGCCAGTGTTGAAGGGCCGGGATTCAAAAAAGTATACATAGTTACCGTTTAAACCAAGTGCGGCACCCGAGTTGGTCCCAAAGAGGTTCAAAAATTCGGATATACCAAAGTATGATGAGACTGTAGATACGCAGGAGCACATCACGACCTACACCACGACGGTGAAACGAAACGATTTGGCTCAGCATGAGATCGATTTGGTCTTGTTGAAAAAATTTGGCAAAACCCTCACAAAGGGGACCCTAACATGGTGTTCCCTCTTACCTGAACATTCAATTGATTCTTTTGAGATGCTATCAAATTCGTACATTAAGGCCAATGATGGAGCAAGAAAGGTTCAGCCTAGGAAGGTGGACATATTCAGAATTTCGTAGGGCAAATCTGAGCTAATGCGAGAGTTTGTGATTTGGTCCAGAAAGAAAGGATGCTGCTACCGGTGGTTCCAGATCAGTGGGCAGTAGAGGCATTCATGAAGGGTCTAAACACACTAAGTTTCGATGCCTCCGGAAAACTGAAGGAGAGCTTGCTCGAGTTTCAAGCAACCACATGGGCAGATATCCATAACTGCTATGAATCAAAAATAAGTGTAGAAGACGATCATCTTGGATCGGTATCGAAAAAGGTACGAGGTCGAGATAAAAATTAGAACATGTTGAAGAATGAATTTGATGCAAATCGGCGATCCTCTAGAGATCGCTTTCTATCGTACGAGAGGACCGATAGGCATAGCAACTAAGGGTTCCAGTTTTCGGATAGGATTGCTCCCGACAGAAGAGCTGATCGCGGCTGGAGCAACAGGTTGTTACAGGAGAAAGAGGTACCAGGGACACGAGATTCTGCATATCCCGGGTTAAAACTTTAACATCAACCTGGAAGAGTTGGTATCGGCAAAACATCAAAGAAGCGCGGTTCCCGAAACCCATCCGATCAGACCCTAGCCAGAGGGATCCCAATTTATGGTGTGAAAACCATGGGACTCACGGACATAGAACTGGGGACCATCGACATCTTCATGAAGAGGTGGACACGTTGTTGAAAAATGGCCATCTTAGGGAGCTTTTAAGTGACCGAGCCAAGAACAACAGTGGCCGAAGCCAGGACAATGCGGAGCCTTTGAACGATCATCCTGGTTGACTATCAACATGATCTTCAGAGGAAACAAAGCCACTGGTGTAACCTTTTCGATAGCGAAGAAAACGAAGATATCAGTGACTCACAACAAGAGACTCCGAGAAATAGCAGAAGACGATATCACCTTCATGAAGGAGGACATTGACGGACTTCTTCTGCCAAATAATGACGCTTGGTAATCTCTCTCAAAGTTTTAGATTTCAAAATTAAACGTGTTTTGGTTGATCCAATAAGTTCAGCCAACATCATCAAATGGAGAGTTTTGGAGTAAGCGAAGTTGACCGGGAACATTATTCCAGCAATAAAACACCTAGTAGGTTTCATCTTGACAAGTGAGACAACGCGAGGAGATATTTTGCTGTCCACACGCCGAAGGAGTAACAAAGATCGCCTATTCAAAGTAGTAGATGGTGATATGGTTTACAATGCAATCCTCGGAAGGTCGTGGATACACGAGATGAAGGTTGCACCCTCACCATATCACCAGTTGTTGAAATTTCTGACGCCAGAAGGAATCAAGAAAATAAGAGGAGACCAACCGGCAGCAAGAGAGATGAACGCGGTAACTGTTTCCAGTAACAAGGGGAGAAAGTCCAACAAATAGCAATTACAGGAACCAGTGTCTTCTCCCTTTCCAAATGAAGAATATAAAGGCGAGGAGTCATCGGAATCCTATCAGGTTCCATGATATTTTCAGGTACCAGAGGAGAGGGACATGACCAAGTCGACCGCGACAGAACTTGAGCAAGTGGCCTTGTTCGAAGAATTTTTGGAAAGGAAGTTTCATTTGAGAACATGATCAAATCCCGAGCTCAGGTTAGAATTTATAAATTTTATTAAGGTAACGTTAACTGCTTTGCATAGTTGCACTCGGATATGACAAGTATCCCATTAGAGGTAGCAATTCACAAGCTAAGTATGGATCCACATTCCAACCGGTAAGGTAAAAGAAACACCCGATAGCAAAGGTCCGAAACAGGTTTGTTAAAGAAGAGGTAACCTGGTTACTCAATATTGGTTCGAACCGAGAGGTAAAGTATCTAGAATCATTAGTCAACGTAGTTGTAGCACCCAAAAAGAATAACAAATTTAAGATGTGCATAGACTATAAGGATTTAAATAAGGTGTGCTCTAAAGACTCATTCCCATTGTCGAACATTAATCAAATAATTTATGCTACGGCCGGACACGAGCTAATGAGTTTTATCGAGAGGAAGAAGGTATGCAATTTTCTATTTATTACGTTAGTAAAATACTGTTAGGAGTAGAGACTCATTATCCGCACCTCGAAAAGCAGACCTTAGCTCTCATAGTTTCCTCTCGAAGACTTAGGCCTTATTTTCAGTGCCACCACACAGCCATCGCGACAACCTTTCCCTTAAGGAACGTCCTCCACAAGCCTGAGTTGTTAGGCCGTTTGGCTAAATGGGCAGTCAAAGTAGGAGATATGTTCTAAGGAAGGTCACTCAGAGCACTCGAGAATCCAACGCCGGGAAGCTAGGGCCAATGTAGGAAGGTCCTTACCGAATTGCTGTTATCACCGGTAAAGGGTGGTATGAGTTGGAAAATCAAAATGGAGTCAAACTACCAAACAACTAGAAGGTGACTCACCTCAAAAGGTACTATTGCTAAGGATCCTTGATGGTACTGAAAGAATGTGCTGCACTCTTTTTTTCTTAGACCAGTTTTTGTCCCAATCAGGTTTTTCTAGCAAGGTTTTTAATGAGGTAGCAAAGTAAAGCATACTATGAAAAGAGGATTGCCAAAGACAAGACCTTTTAATAACAAGGCACTAAAATTCTCACATCGATGTGACCCACAAGTACGAGCTCGTGTGGTAAACAACTTGTGGATGGTTAAATAATCTTTGGTCCGATGGTAAGCCTCGCCTTCCATAATTAAAAAGATTATTTACCTGTTCACAAGTTGTTTCCACCGATGAAGCAGTAGAATGAATATAAGATTTCTATTGTTCGAACCCTCATACTTAGTATTCGAACACTGGAGGGGGGGGGGGGGGG
>MCJB01000522.1:0-18477 GCA_002018475.1 Nicotiana obtusifolia | reverse complement strand
GCTTGGGCCTCGTTCAGGGTTGACTCCGAGAAGGAAGGGGAGTCTATCATTTCTATGGGGCCTAAGATTCCCTGCAAAGCCCCTCTTACATCGGTAGAAGCCCCAGCTCTTGCCCCAATTTCGGAGCCCTCGACTCGATGAAGGTGTGTTTCATCGGCTCTCTGCTCGGGGACTCCCCGTCCTTTAGTTCGAGACGGCTCGCTACCCAAAAAGTTGAAATCTTCATCTTCCTCGGACTCTTCCCTCAACCGACGAAGTGAGTCCGAGGATAGTATCCGATCATCAATGCTGCTCTTGGGCTTACGAGCTATCCTTTTCTTCGGTCTCCTTCTCTCGGGCTCAGAAGAACTGGAGGCTTCTTTCCTCTTTTTCTCTTTCTCCTGCTTTGAAGCATGGGGCTTGTAGGGAACCTCATTACCAGGGGACGCTGGCCTCAATTCAACGTCCTTTGATAATTCTACAAATGAAGAGTAAAGCAAATTAGAAATCAATAACATGAGACGCTGAGTTCGAACTTAACTTGTCTCACCATGGTGTCGGGCCTCCCATCGGCCCTTCGAAAGGTCGCGCCAAGCACGTTCTGAATATGGTCTTTGGGACACTACTCTTTCGACCCATTCCTTCAAATGAGGAATCGCGACTGGCATACAAGATACAGCTACATCATATGGAACTGGTTAGTAAAATAATGAAGAGAAATTTGAACAAGTTGAGATATAGGATAACACTTACGGTTCATGTTCCACTTCTCGGGGAACGGCATGTCTGATACGCTCAAATTATACCTTAAGAATAGTGTAAGCAGTCGGTGTCAAATATAATAACCCAACAAGTTTGGGGTCGAATCCCACAGGGAATAGGTGTGAACGTTTATCTAATTAGTGTAATACTCAACTAAGTCGTAATTCTATCAAGTAATTGTAATAGAAAAACGTATTGAATTTAAGTTTAAAAGAAGGCTGATTGCAATATTGTGAATGTAAATAATATGAATTAAAGAAACCAAGGTTGTGTTCCCCTTAATGTAGTATAATGCTATTGATATTAATATTGTATAATTCCAACGGAAGATTTTCTTGATATGCAATTGATGCCTAATTTACTACCCAATATTTTTCAATAGTTGGATAATATGTCCTCTTTATGATTTTCGCAAATACAAAAGAGTTGTGATTAAGAACAATCAATTAATTCCAAATTAAAACCCACTTATTCCTAAGCGATTTTATTAAATAAGGTTTAAAGCCTTGAGTCTTTGTTACCTACTTCTACCAAATTCTATCCCACTTTCCCAAGTATAGATAACATTAATGGCGTTTGTTAATGTTTGCAACCACTAACAATCTTTTTGAAGAACAAGAAGTAAATAAATACCAATCATCCGTTGAAACCATATTCAATATCAAAATCTCAATAACATCATACCCATCTAGGGTTAATAACCTTAGCGTTTAGAATTAGCTACTCATGCTGAAAATTGAATGTGAAAGAATAGTAATTGTCATCATCTTACAAAATAGAAGGTAATTGATCCAAAAAGCTTCCAAGAATTCAAACTAGTCTAAGCCATGTACTTTTTGCTTTCAATTCTGACAAGATATCCTTCACAAAATCCTATTAAACCTATTTATAGAGGCCTAAAAACCGAGGCGAAGTTCGGACTAATTTGCCCCTGCTGTTAATAATGCGGACCGCATTTCTGTCGCAAAACGGAAATGTGGTCTGCAAATCTTCTTCCTCCGTCGCATTTCTAACCCAAGGATTTTGCCTTCATCGCATGCTGTAATTGCGGTTCGCATATCGATTATGCAATCGCGAAATGCGATCGCATTCTTCACCCTGATTTTCACCCAAAAACTCTGCTTGCGTTTGCGAATCCACAGTGCAAGTTTGCGGTTCGCATTCCAGTTTTGCGGTCGCATATGCGACCGCATTCTCAACATGACTAAGTGCCCAGAGTTCTGTCCTCGTTTGCAATTTGGTTGTGAAATATGCGGTTCGCATATGCTGTTTGCGACTGCATATTCACATCTGTGATGCTGTTGGATTCTTTTCTTGTCTTCAGTTGGCTTTTCGAGCTCTTTTCCGTGCTTTTGGGTCCTAACACTTGATGTACTGTAAATACACTAAAATTACATAAGTATCGATGGAATTTGCACGAAAAACAAGTTAAAATCTAAGCAAGTAGTATCAAAATGTGCCGAAATTACCCGGCACATCAATGTCTTCGGCTGGAATCAAGTCCGATGTTTTCACTCGAACGAATCGGCTCATCCAATCCCGGTCCCTATCCTCATCGATGCTAGAGAAGGGGGCTTTGCTTGTCCGGTGAACAAGTTTTATTAATCCCCCTCGGAAGAGTCGGGAACTATATAACCGCAGAAGATGATCGACTGTGAAAGGGTGACCGTCGATCTTGCTTATAACAAAGCGAAAGATAATGAATATTCTCCAAAAAGAAAGGTGGATCTGACCCAATGTTACTTCATACCTTTTGCAAAAGGCAACGATAACAAGTTCCAAAGGGCCCAACATGAAGGGGTAAGTGTAAACATTCAAATAATCCTCCACGTGGGTGGTGATCGCCTCTTCCGGTGCAGGAACGACCACACACTTGCCTACCCAATTACAATCTTCTTTAACCTTGTCAAGAATTTTTTCCGTAATCGAACAAACATACCTAGTGACCGGTTCACACCGGCTCGGAACTGAAGAAGCCTTATCTACTTTAAAGTCGACACCGATTGAACATCCAGTCGGTACAAACGCCTTCAAAGGAGGTTCAACCATGGTTTCCTCAACATCAACAGGTTGAGGATCTTCAGTGGGTTGAGAAGAAGAAGGGGTCTGCCTCTGAGGAACGGATTTAGAGGTTTTCTCCATTGTTAATTAGGAGATAAAGGAGTTAAAAGATGCAAGATTAAGATAAGAACAAAAGGGAGATCGCTTGCAAGGAAACTTAGAGAATTTTGAAGAATGATTCAAATGTTCAGATAGCTTAAACTCCTAAAAGTGAAGATAGAGAAGGGTATTTATAGCCCCTCAAAGGCGGCGGTTCGCGTCCCAAAGCGACGAAGCATTAATTAGCATCTACTGATGTTGCAGGGGTTTGTCCCAAGTTTATCTTTGATGAGACGTTTTCGACACGTACCACGTACGTCACAGTTCCACCGTCATTTATCAATATGATGATTCGTTTCGTTTGATAGGACGCTCCGACTTCTGTGCCACACGCGTCATAAGTATGTCGCCATTCAACCTAATCGAAAGTTGCGGCTCATATCATTTTTCATCGTTACTCTCCAAAAAACGAGGGGACTATCTGTATGGGGTCGAACTCAGACCGCCTATATGGGGACAAATCGGGCTCTAGTTTATACGGTTGGTACCAATCATAATTACTGTTCGGTAAACCGAGATCAAGATATCAAAGATCGAAGAGCGAGACCGAACAACATCGAAGCAGGAATATCGAGGTATCAAAGATCGAAGGTCGAAATCGAACAACATCGAATCAGAACTCGAAGCCATGGTACCCGAGATGAACCTATTGAGCTCGATTCCGGTAAATGCCCTATGGTAAGTTATCAAATTTGAATGACGAAAGGACCGGAAATCCCGTGATAAGTAAGCATCTCGGCGGGAATCACGGCATCAATCAATGAGACCGTTAAATTAGCACATCTGAGATATTTTATCTTGTAAACAGATTCTTGCCTTGTATAAAAGATTATCCCCACGCTATATAAAGGGGCAATGTAATTATTGTAGGACATCACAGAAAACAATCATTAATACATAGAGAAAGAAGTATGCTTTTATTATTACTTTATTAGTTTGGTTTCGTTCATATTTGTTGTTCATCTTGGAGAAATCAGTCAAGGCCAAGACTAGCCAAGGCTTGTAGTTGCATTTCATCTCCATTTATTTACTGACTTTAATCTCCATTTTATTATTCGTTATTTGTATCAAACCAAAGCACGTGTCCTTAAAATCACGTACAAATTCAATTGTTATCTGAAGCTAAGAGTAAACACAAAGTATTGGTCAAAGATAATTGCCAATAATGAGAGTGAAAATTAATGTATATTCTTCTTTATCTTTTAGCCGTACTAAGGTTTGGACTGCATTTGGAGACTTGGGTGCTTAGAGGATGAGTTTTCACGCTCATAGTTAATTAAATTTATATACACCTTGATTGTAGCTTACAAGAATCCTCATCTATGCTTAAGCTGCACGCGAGGACCACCATCTCAAGCTGACTGACTGCTAACATGTAATATATGCACGGACAATCTGGTATTGAAAATTATAGGAGAGAAACAAATTAAGTTACAGTAAAAAAAAAAGGGTGATTTATATGCGATTTTGTTTGATTTAAGTCTTTATATACCGCTCTAACACAAAATTCCTAGCTAGGTGGACTTTTAATCCTAATATAGCTCCTGCTTTTCGGTTATTTGGGTTACTATACCCTACCTATTGTTTAAGTCCTAATTCACTTCTACACCCTTCAACAAACGAATGATTCTTCCAAAATTTTACAACAATCAAACATAACAGACAACATGACAAAAAGTTTTACTAGATAAGGGATAAGTTAATTAAATAAAATTCTTATTGGAAGAAAATACATATAAAAAGTCACGCATATACTTTATAAGAGCCTATTAAACAAAAACTCTAAATAAACTCCCTATGACTACTTTCTCTCCTTAAAATTACATCAGGCATTGATTAATTAAATTGGCCACTCGACTTTTTTTCCGTCCATTATATTCCATTCACATTCTGCGGGGAGGAATTCAACAAAAACTCAAATTCCTTTAAGGGGATAAATCTATCGAGCTAACGTACAAACAAATACCAATAATTGAAATTCTCTCCTAATGTGCTGCTCCATTCTGCACTCTAACTTCTCATCCTCACTTTACAGAGGTTAGGTGTTAAAACAATATATATTTCCTCAAGAATATATTTTACAATTAAATTTTACCAATTTTATTTTTCTTTTAATTGTTTGACCTTTTAATTAATTAAAAATCACATTATTTCCTTATAGGATAATACTAGGAATACAATAACTTTTTAATTGATAAAAATTATATAATTTTTGTGGACATATAGTAAAAGTATTAAATGTCTTTTCATAGTTTCTAAACTTTTATTTCAATTTAACTTCGCCTTAAAAATGAAAACTATTTCAACATACACTATTTTTTGCTTTCCTAAATTTTATATTAACTTTTATAAGATGGACACCTACATATTATTTCTTTGGATATATTCTACCTACTTATTATCACGGGAGTTATACGTGTATTGCACGTAAAATAAAGACTAATAGTCTGTTTGACCAAGCTTCTTCAAGATCAAAAGCATTTTTTTTCCTTTTCAAACGAGAGGTGTTTGGCCAAGTTTTTAGAAGAAAAACAAGTGCTTTTGAGTAGAAGCAGAAGCAGTTTTTGAGAAGTAGAAAAAAAAATAACTTTTCTACTTTTAAAAAAAATACTTCTCAAAATAAGCTGATTTTAGAAAGCTTGGCCAAACAACGTATAAAAATATTAAAAATATTAGATGTGTCCAATGATGAACTCAAAGTTGGATTAGCTTATACTATTGTGTGGTGTAATGACCCACCCGGTTGTTTTGAGAATTAGTGTCTGGTTCGGTGGCTTGAGGTCTCGAGCAGCTCCGTATTACGTGTTATGACGTACGTGCGCAATCGAGTTTCGGATGATTCGAGATTGATTTGGAAGAAGGATTTGTGTTTTAGAAGCTTAAGCGGTAAGAGTTGACTGGAATTTGACTTTTGTGTAGACAACATCGAAATAGTGTTTTGACTATTCCAATAACTTTGTATGGTGATTTTGGAATTAGGCGTGTGTCTGGACTTGGATTCGGGTCCGTGGAGTTATTTGAAGCATTTTAGCAAAAATTTGAAAGTAGAAGTTTTTTGGAAGGTTGAGAGGTTTGACCGAGAGTACACTTTGGTGATATTGGGATCGGAATGCGATTCCGAGAGTTGGATTAGCTCCATTATGTCATTTGGGACTTGCATGCAAAATTTAGCGTCATTCCGGGTTGATTTGATATGTTTCGGCGCGAGTTGTAGAAGTTGAAAGTTCATAAGTTCATAAAATTTGATTTGAGGTGCAATTCATAGTTTTGATGTTGTTTGATGTGATTTGAGGCCTCGAGCAGGCCTACGTTATGTTTTGGGACTTATTAGTATGTTTAGACGGGGTCCCGAGGGGCTCGAGTGAGTTTCAGATAGGTTTGGATTATGTTGCGCTCGTTTTTTATGTTTCGACGTCATTTCTTCAAGCATAAATGGTCCCACATTAATCAAATGATCTCCAATTTCTGCTTTGGTTAGATCCGTATCGTAATTACGGAGCCATAACAAAAAGAATCGTCGAATTTGGATATCGTATGAGGGAGTTATGCTCATTTTAGTGTCGGAGAAGAGAGGTGGTGCTGGTGCTTCGCAAATGAGAAGTTGGGTCCGCATCTGCGACCCTGTGGGTGCGAAAAATGATCCGCAAATGCGGAAAATACAGCTGGCAGACTGCAGGTGCGGAGTGATGGGCGCGGAAGCGATATTCCCTGTGTATTAAAAAATTCAGAGTGCGTTTCTTTAGTATTTTGAGCATATCTTGAGTTCTAGAGCTCCGATTGAGGTGATTTTCGCGGCGTCTTCTTGTCTTTTCATGGGGGTAAGTATCAATTATAATTTTTTTATTTTAATATGATTACACGAGTTCATTTTTGAATTAATCCATATTTTGATTGGAGAATTGGGGGGTTTTATCAAAAACATTTCAAAGGAGAATAATTGGGTTTTGAACATCGATTCGGAGTCGGAACTGGATGTAATTAGTATGGTTGGGCTCGTAATTGAATGGGTGCTCTGATTTTGTAAATTTTGTCGGGTTCCAAGGTGCGGGCCCGGGATTGACTTTTGGGTTGACTTTATAGTTTTTGTAAGATATTGAAGCTTTATTATCTGGAATAGATTCCTATGAGTTTTATTTATGATTTGAAGTTATTCTGGCAAGATTTGAGCCGTCTGGAGGTTGTTTCACTCGAAAAGGTCATTTTAGAGTAATAGTCTTGCTTCTTTGAGGTAAGTATCTTGCCTAATTTTATGTGGGGGAACTACCCCTTAGGATTTGAGTCTTTGGTGCTAATTGTGTCATGTGAAGCCCGTGTACGCAAGGTGGCGAGTCGTGCTCGGGCTTATTGGTGGAAATTTGACCTTTAAGGCTATTAGGTTCTTACGTTCATTAGATATGAAGTTGTTTTGTTATGTTAAATCCATAATTTACTAAATTCGCCCTTACGTGTCTTAATTGGAATTAATTGCTCCATGCTTTACCCTTATTGCCAATTAAACTCATATGAGCCTTAACTGAAGTTGTTGCTTCTTTTATTGCTATGCTCCTTTCCGTAATTGCTAATCCTTGATTGAAGTTATTATTATCTTTCCCATAATATGCTTATCCTTAATTGAGTTTGTTGAATCTCTTCCGTAATTGCTCAACCCTAATTGAAGTTTTGTTATCCCTTATCATTGTTGACTTACCCTTGATTGGAGTTATCGATTCACGTTATCCCTCTTATCGTTGAATCGTACTTATGTTGGAATCATTACTACACAGTATCTCGTCCTTGTTGAGTTATTGTTATGCTGTACCATTATTTCCTGTTTGTGTCTTTCCTTGTGAGCTCGTTCTTCCGTCTTTTTATGTTCTGGAGTTCCTAAGTTGATTTACTTGCCGTACTCTTGTGTTATTGTCGTTGTTGCTGTTGTATTCGATGTTGTGTTTGCATGATGTTTCTAGCGTGCGATTGTTATTATGGCACGAGATTTTCTGCCATGCAGTTGTTATTGTTGCACGAGGTTTCTGCCGTGCGATTGTTATCGTGGCACTAGGTTTCTACCGTGTGATCGTTATTGTTGCACTAGGTTTCTACCGTGCGGTTATTTTGTTGCACGATGTTTCTGCCGTGCGGTTATTATTGTTCCACGAGGTTTCTGCCGTGCGGACGTTATTATTGCACGAGGTTTCTGTCGTGCGGTCGTCATTGTGGCACGAGGTTTCTGCCATGAGGTCGTTATTGTGGCACGAGGTTTCTGCCGTGCGGTTGTTATTGTTTGCACGAGGTTTCTGCCATGCCGTTGTGATTATTGATACACATGAGTGATAAAAGGAAAGTTGTGATTTTTGCAATTTGATACGAGGCAGTACCTCGGGAGTGCTCTTGTTGTCATTTTTCCTTTTCTGTGCACTTGTCTTTGATTGTTGTTTACCTTAGCATACTATTAATTTTTATCCTCAGTGTTGCATTATTTGCTCAGTTCTATGTAGCTAATTTTGTTGTGCCGGTCGCTGCTCAGACTTAATTGATGTCTTATTTACACTGTATATTTCCTGGTGATCGTTTCTTATGTGTCATTCATTGTCTTTGCTCTTATTTGTTGACTTGCATTGTGGTAGAAGACTTGCTCAAGCATACACGTAGATTAATCACCCATATCAGTTTGAGAAGATGAATCCTGACGTTATTGACCATTACATGTATTCTTCTCTACTCGCCATTTGAGTGAGAGTTGTTCACTCGGCACGTGGGTCGTCCATTACGTTATGAATGAAAATGTGGGCACAAGATGCCAAGTGATTAGGTTTCATGAATTGGTACCCATGAGCTATGATTATGAGGTTCGATACCTCGTGGAAATGCTTGAAAGATCTGGTGTGAAAGTGGTTGTTCTTATGGAGCTGTTGCTGGTTTTCCCTTTATTTGATTTCCCGGAACTTAGACTGTGTTTAGCTTACTCTACAGCATTATCACCTGATTGCTTCCTGTTAAGTGTTGTTGTTATTAGTGTATCATTGCAAGTATTAATCTGTATTCCTTATCCTTCTTAGCTTTAAATTGTTTCCTTTGCTAGTTCATCTTCATACTTGTTCAGGTTGTTTAGTCCGATAGGTGTCTTGACTATCCCTCGTCGCTACTTCACCGAGGTTAGTCTTGATACTTATTGGGTATCGCTGTGGTATACTCATTCTACGCCTCTGTAAAATTTTTTGTGCAGCTCCAGGTGCCACAGTTGTTGTTGGCTATTAGCTAGCTGGTCGAGCTGTAGAGATCAAGGTAAACCTGTTGTTGTTGTTCGCAGGCCTCGGAGTCACCTTCTGATTTCATTTTTGTACTGTTTGATTTCCATTCCGAATAGTTGTACTTAAGGATTCTCTTAGCGAACTCAGTAGATCTTATGACTTGTACTACTGGTTTTGGTAATTGTAATTTGCATATATCTCGTATTTTCATTTGATGGTCGAATTCTTCTATTTACTTAGTAAGTGTTAGGCTTACCTAGTCTTAGAAACTAGGTGCCGTCACGATATCCTACGGAGGAAAATTGGGGTCGTGACAAGTTGGTATCAGAGCCCTAAGTTCATAGGTGCTACGAGTCATAAGCGAGTTTATAAAAGAGTCTTGAGAATCGGTACGGAGACATCTGTACTTATTTTTGAGAGGCTACGAACTATTAAGACTGTTTCACTTTCCTTGATTCAAACCGTGCGAGTTTATTGATCTTGGTGTTTGAACCTTTGTCATTATATTCTCTCACAAATGGTGAGGACACGAGCTGCAGTTACCGACGATGCTGTCCCAAGCCGGTATTGTCGGGGGCCAGGACAGAGGCGGAGGCAGAGGCCGAGGAGGAGCACGTGCTACAGCTATAGCACCTGTCAGAGCAACAGTTGAGGAGCCTCCAATAGCTCCGGTTAGGGGACAGGTACCGGAGGCGCCTATTGTTATCCCAAGACTTCAGGAGACTTTAGCACAATTCCTGAGCATGTTCGGAACATTGGCTCAGGCGGGGTTGATCCCGGTTGCATCGGCTACTTCCCAGATCGGGGGAGGAGCTCAGACTCCCGCTGCCCGTACTCCAAAAAGCAACGAGTCCAAGTTGGTCAGGTTCCAGGTGTCATGCCGACATAGCCTATTATCCCAGTTCATCCCGTGGTTAGGGTAGCAGCATATGAGGAAGAATAGCTTAGACTTGCGAGGTTCAAGAAGTATTACCCTCCTACTTTCAGTAGTGGCAAGTGTATGAGTTGGGTAGTTTGACCGATGCAGCTTCACTTTCGCGGGTTCAGTTTTTAGAGGTGTTCTTGAGAGAGTTTGTTTCCTAGACCCTTAGGGATGCATGGCGCATGGAGTTTGAGTAGCTGCGCCGGGGCACTATGTCAGTGTCGGAGTATGCCATTATATTCAATGAATTGCCCAGACATGCACCTACTTTGGTTTCTACAGTTAGAAAGTGAGGCTGCAGGTTCATTGGGGGACTTAGTCATGATATCTGGTTCAGCATGGCTGGGGAGTTGGAGTCGGATGTTCCATTTCAGTAGGTATTAGAGATCGCTCGCCGACTAGAGGTCATGCGGGGTCAGGAGAGAGAGGGAAGGGAGGCTAAGAGGCCTCGTAGACCAGAGAGACCTATTAGTTCCTATTTTGGAGGTAGGGTACGGCATAGTAGAGGTTTTTATGGGTCAGCCAATTAGTTTGCACTTCAAATTTATCACGGTGTTTTAGGTACCCATGGGTCTCAAAGTACCCATACCGGACAGCTTCCACAGCCATGTCAGCAGAGAGGTTGCTTTGAGTGTGGAAATACCAGCCACATGCTGACTCCGAACAGATGTGTCTCAGCGGGGTATTCAGGCTATGAGCTCTGCTCCAGTTGCTAATATCCCTACACCGCCAGCTTAGGGTACAGATTAGGCGAGTAGAGGGCGCCTAAGAGGGGGAGGCGCGGCCAGTTGATGTGTTCTCTACAGTAGGTTGAGGCCGCAACACTAGATGATGTTGTACTGTTATGATTTTGATTTGTTATAGAGGAGCATCATTCGTATCTTGTTCCGGTTCTGTTTATCAGGGTGAGTCCTTCTATTTTACTTCACATATGGGTGAGTTTCGTTAAATATCTTGCCCCGGTGGGGTTAAATATGACTTGTTGATTCGGGTGAATAGTTATGAGGTCTTCATGTTTCTTACATCGTCGTCAGTGTTGTGAAGGTTTGAAACAGGGTTCTAATGGATATGAGGTTAATTGTCGGTATTGGATTTGATTATGGCAGCTACTATGGCTAGAGTTGTTGATAAAGGCATATATGTGATGTGTTACATCACGCGGTTTTCCGTTGTGCGCGTTGGCATAAGTTGTTGCAGCTGGTTGAGGTTGATGTCGTAGTGTGGATGTGGGAATCAGGTCTTTTAGGAATGATTGGATGGTGAGAAATTTGATTCTAAGGTTTCAATGTGGGTGAAAGGAATAATTTTCAGTTGGGATGGTGTCGTCGGGCCTATGTGGATTGGGGTGACGTGGGATCACCTACAGGTGTATGTATGGTAATTTCAATCAGTGATTGATGACTTCGGAACGATTCTTGGCACGTTTGAGGAAGAATGCTTATTGAAGAGGGGGAGAATATAACAACTAGACCGGTCGTTTTGAGAATTAGCATCCCGTTCGGCGGCTTGAGGTCTCGAGCAACTACATATTATGTGTTATGATGTACGTGCGTAGTCGAGTTCGGATTTGGGATGATTCGAGATTGATTTGGATGAAAGATTCGTGTTTTAGAAGCTTAAGCGGTAAGAGTTTACCGGAATTTGACTTTTGTTTAGACGACTCTAAAATAGTGTTTTGACTATTCCAATAGCTTTGTATGGTGATTTTAGACTTAAGCGTGCATCTAGATTTGGATTTGGAGGTCCGTAGAGTAATTTGAAGCATTTCGACAAAAATTTGAAAGTTGATGTTTTTTTGAAGGTTCAACGGTTTGAGCGAGAGTTTACTTTGGTGATATCGGGGTCGGAATGCGATTTCGAGAGTTGTATGAGCTCCGTTATGTCATTTGGGACTTGCATGTAAAATTTAGCGTCATTCCGGGTTGATTTGATATGTTTCGATGCGAGTTGTAAAAGTTGAAAGTTCATAAGTTCATTAAATTTGATTTGAGGTGGGATTCGTAGTTTTGATGTTGTTTGATGTGATTTGAGTCCTCGAGCAGGTCTGCGTTATGTTTTGGGACTTATTGGTATGTTCGGACGGGGTCCCAAGGGGCTCGGGTGAGTTTTAGATAGGTTTGGGTTGTGTTGCGCTCGTTTTAGATGTTTCGACGTCGTTTGTTCAAGCATAAAGGGTACCAGATTAAGAAAATGACATCCAAATTCTGTTTTTATTGAAGCATTAGATCCGTATCATAATTACGGAGCCATAACAAAAATAATGTCGAATTTGGACATCGTATGAGGGAGTTATGCACATTTTAGTGTCGGAGAAGAGAGATAGTGCTGGTGCTTCACAGATGCAAAGTTGGGTCCACATCTGCGGCCTCGCAGGTGCCAAAAATGATCCACAAATGCAGAAAATATGACTGGCAGACTGCAGGTGCGACTTTTTTAGCGCGGAAACGAAATTCCCTGTGTATTAATAAATCATAATGCGTTTATTTAGTATTTTGAGCATATCTTGAGTTCTAGAGCTCTGATTGAGGTGATTTTTGCGGCATTCTTCTCGTCTTTTCATGGGGGTCAGTATCCAACTATAATTTTTGTACTTTAATATGATTACGGAAGCTTATTTTTGAATTAATCTATGTTTTGATTGGAGAATTTGGGGGGTTTTTATCAAAAACTTTTCTAAAGAGAATAATTGGGTTTTGAACATTGATTCGGAGTCGGAATTGGATGTAATTAGTATGGTTGGACTCGTAATTAAATGGGTGCTCTGATTTTATGAATTTTGTCGGGTTCCGAGGTGCGGGCCCAGGATTGACTTTTGGGTTGACTATATAGTTTTTGTTAAATATTGAAGCTTTATTATCCGGAATAGTTTCCTATGAGTTTTATTTATGGTTTGAAGTTATTCTGGCTAGATTTGAGCCGTCCGGAGGTTGTTTCACTCGAGAAGGTCATTTTACAGTAACGGTCTAGCTTCTTTGAGGTAAGTATCTTGCATAACTTTGTGTGGGGAACTACCCCTTAGGATTTGAGTCTTTGGTGCTAATTGTGTCATGTGAAGCCCGTGTACGCAAGGTGACGAGTACGTGCTCGGGCTTATTTGTGGAAATTTGACCGTTTAGGACTCTTAGATTCTTATGTTCATTAGATATGAAGTTGTTTTGTTATGTTAAATCCCCCATTTACTAAATTCACCCTTGCGTGTCTTAATTGGAATACATTTCTCCATGTATTACTTTTATTTCCAATTAAACTCATATGTGCCTTAACTGAAGTTGTTTCTCCATGGTTTACCCTTTCCCATAATATGCTTATCCTTAATTGAGTTTGTTGAATCTCTTCCGTAATTGCTCAACCCTAATTGAAGTTTTGGTATCCCTTATCATTGTTGACTTACCCTTAATTGGAGTCATTGATTCACGTTATCCCTATTATCGTTGAATTGTACTTATGTGTAATCATTGCTACATAGTGTCTCTTCCTTGTTGAGTTATTGCTATGTTGTATCATTATTTCCTGTTGTGTCTTTCCTTGTGAGCCTTTCTTCCGTTTCTTTGTGTTCTGGAGTTCCTGAGTTGATTTACTTGCCGTATTCTTGTGTTATTGTCGTTGTTGCTATTATATTCTGTGTTGTGTTTGCACGAGGTTTCTACCGTGTGGTTGTTACTGTGGCACGAGGTTTCTGCTATGCGGTTGTTATTGTTGCACAAGGTTTCTACCGTGCGGTTGTTATTGTGGCATGAGGTTTCTACCGTGCAGTCGTTATTGTTGCACGAGGTTGTTGCACCAAGTTTCTGCCGTGCGATTGTTATTATTGCACGAGGTTTCAGCCGTGCGGTTGTTATTGTTGCACGAGATTTCTGTCGTGCGGTTGTTATTGTGGCACGAGGCTTTTGCCATGCGGTCGTTATTGTTGCACTTGGTTTCTGCCGTGCAATTATTATTATTTGCACGAGGTTTCTGCCGTGCCGTTGTGATTATTAATGCACATGGGTGATATAAGGAAAGTTGTGATTCATTTTGCAATTTGATATGAGGCGGTACCTCGGGAGTGCTCTTGTTGTCATTTTCCCTTTTCTTTGCACTTGTCTTTGATTGTTATTTTTCTTAGAATTCTATTATTTGTTCTCCTCCGTGTTGCATTATTTGCTCAGTTCCGTAGCTAATCTTGTTGTGCTGGTCGCTGTTTCAACCTTTATTGTTGTCTTATATACACTGTATATTTCGTGGTGATCGTTTCTTATATTCCATTCATTGTCTTTGCTCTTATTCGTTGACTTGGATTGTGGTAGAACACTTGCACAAGCATACACGTAGATTAATCACCCATATCAGTTTGAGGAGATGAATCCTGACGTTATCATTACGTATATTCTTGTCTACTTGCCTTATGCGTGAGACTTGTTCACTCGGCACGTGAGTTGTCCGTGCGGTTATGAATGAAAATGTGGGCACAAGATGCCAAGTGATTAGGGTTTATGAATTGGGACCGGTGAGCTGTGATTATGAGGTTCTGTACCTCATGGAAATGCTTGAACAGATCTGGTGTGAAAACGGTTGTTCTTATGGAGTTGTTGCTGGTTTTCCCTTTATTTGATTTCCTTGGAATTTGACTGTGTTCATCTTACTCTACAGTTTTATCACCTGATTGCTTCTTGTTAAATATTGTTGTTATTAGTGTATCATTGCAAGTACTAATCTGTGTTCGTTATCCTGCTTAGCTTTATATTAATATTATTTCCTCTGTTAGTTCAACTTCACACTTGTTCTGGTTGTTTAGTCTGGTAGGTGTCTTGACTGCCCCTCGTCACTACTTCGCCGAGGTTAGTCTTGATACTTACTGGGTACCGTGGTGGTGTATCATACTATGCTTCTGTACATTTTTGTGCATATTCCAGGTGCCATGGTTGTTGTTGGTTATTAGCTGGCTGGTCAAGCTGTGGAGACTTAAGATAACCCTGCCGTCGCGTTCGCAGGCCTCGACGTCACCTTCTAATTTTGTTTTTGTACTGTTTGATTTTCATTCTGAACAGTTGTACTTAAGGATTCTCTTAGCGAACTTAGTAGAGCTTATGACTTGTACTACTGGTTTTGAAAATTGTAATTTGTATAAGATTTTTTATCTCGTATTTTTTAGTTGATAATCGAATTCTTCTGTTTACTTAGTAAGTGTTAGGCTTACCTAGTCTTAGAGACTAGGTGCCGTCAACGACATCATACGAAGGAAAATTGGGGTCGTGACAGGTGGATATTCATGCAACTCACGAGTAGATATAAGAATCTTTTATTTGGAAAAAAAATTAAGAATCATAATAAAATAATAGCTAATCTTGTTTGTGTCTTCTTAAATGAACTTAAGAATAGCTTTTTGCAATTTATTTTTAATAAAAACTCTTAAATGTTCAAGGTTAATTGTTCTTGTTGAAACAATAAAGGAAGCATGATAACTTGTGAAAATTGATAATATTTCAATAACAGAAATATTTTTAAGGTGAATATATCGAATGATGATTGAAAACTTGTATAAGACAATGCTTCTTTGGTTATTGAGTTTAATATATCAGATCTAGCATTTATTAATTTCAAGAGCTTACACTTTTATTTTATAACTCATCTTATTTTATAACTCAAATGTATTTTTAAAATGATATTTTATGTGATTTTTGAAAAAGTAATTCTCATTAAGACGTGTTACACGCGTACATAAAGACTACTACTATATTAAAAGCACGGAGGCCTTAGCGAAATGTCGTTCACCTTTTCTACCCTTAAAAAATAAAGTTCACATTAGACTACATTGACATTTAATTATTCTTCTAATGTATTAGGGCTTTGAAAACAATAAAAATTTTACTCATTCCTTATTTGAACTAGGTAGAAAATTTTAATATTTAGAATTTCGATATGGAAGAGCTTTAATTTGTTGAACGTATTGTAGTGAGATTATTCTTCTTCCCAAGTTATTCTTTTTCCTTTCTTACTTTGTTATAGTTAATTTAATCATTAGCAATAAATTACTAACTTAAACTAACTTAAGTATGAATAAATTTATTAGTTAAAACTTACTATCACTGTACCAATAAACATATAAAATATACCACATACCAATAATCCGTTAGTTTTATGTCATCTATGCACTTAAATTTGGGTATCCTATTCCTAATCATGCATAAATTAATAATTATATAAGTTTGTTTACCCTTAAAATCGGATAACAATTGAATTGTTCGTAGAGCTAAGGATCCGTAAATTAGTTTGATACCAAATGAAAGTATGCCGTAAGTAATTAGAGTATTATAAGAGAGATAGAACAATCAAACCGTAAATATATGATAATTAACGATGAATCGTAAGCGATGGAATAGTATTTCGACAAACAGTAATAGAGAGCTTAATATTGAATTCTGATGTACAGTAGAGATGATGAGGAATGATAAAAGTGAACTGCCTTGTATGATGAGAAAATAAGTCTTGCCCCTCAATGAAGGGTCTCTGCCTCTTTTATAGGCAAGTGTAAGAGTCATAATAAAAGCAAGGAACTGATTAGAAGGAAAACCCCATTAGGGAACTGATTACAAGGAAAACCTCATTAATTACGGGATTTAATACCCTTAAATGATGGCATAACGGCCATAATGGTTGAGATAATTAATTCTGGCGAAATATCTGATGATTGGCGAGATATTCGGGTCGGAGCCCGTCCTCGATCACGAAGTATTTCTCGACCGACTATATCGATCGTCTCATCTCGGTCGCTCCATCCCACGTGCCTGACCTTTTGATCTCGAACCGGGGGGCCGACTTCATATTATCTTCGACCCGCCTTCACTTAATGGTATTCGATCCGACTTCACCTTATTGTACCTGATCCGACTTCACATAGACGGTCCGACCCAATACAGATAGTCCCCTCGTTTATTGCAGAGTAAGGACAAAAAACGATATGAGCTATCCAACCTAGGGCTTATCAACCAGGCGATCGATACTACCACATAACGTGTCGCGGAAACTCATCTGTCAAAATCACTTACCCCCAAAAAGATTCTATATATGACGGCAGTGCAATGACGCGCACAACCGCCGATGTAGGCAATCATTACCCACTTTTTTGCAGAACCTAGTACTTTTCCATTGCATTAAATGCGTGCATTTAATGCCACATAACTCGTGCTTTGTGCCACCGCTTTTTGAAAAAGTATAAATACTTCGTTCTCCTTTAGGTTAGTCCGTTTGTCTTCACGTATTAACTCACTTTGTCTTCTCATATTAACTCATTTTGTCTTCGCACATTAACTCACTTTGTCTCTTTCGAATCTCTTCTGAGTAGACTGTTCATCTTCTTCATCGCAAAACTTTCTGAATCTTTCTACTTCCTTCTACTTCCATGGCTAAAACATCTAAGTCGGTTCCCTTAAGGCAATCGTCCCCTGCTCAGCCTGTTGAAGAGGCTGAGCCCATCAGTATTGAAGAGCCTTCTACGGAACCTCCATTGAAGGCCTTTATACCAATGGGATGTTATATAGGCACTGACTTTAAAGTCGAGAAGCCGTCTTCTGTACCCGGTCGGGGTGAACCGGTTTCAGATTATATTAGTTCCATCACCGCACGACACCTTGACAGGGTTAAGGCCGATTGTCATTGGGATGACAAAGAAGTAATAATACCTTCCCCTAACGAGTCCATAACCACATACGTAGAGGGACATATTAGTGTATACACTTATCCATTCACATTAGGGCCTGTAGATCCTATGATTGTGGAATTTTGTAGGAGGTATCAAGTTACTTTAGCTCAAATACATCCCTCCGTATGGCGTATAATCTACCTTTTTTGTTTCTTTATAGATAAGGTCGAGGGGGGGCATCCTTTTACCCTCGATCATCTACTCAGGCTGTACAGTCCCCGAATGTTCCGAGGGGGACTGATCAAGTTAGCTCGTCGGGCCAGTAAGGCCCCATTTTCGAGCATAGATGAAGACAGGGACCGAGGTTGGATGAGCTGATATGTTCGTATTAAGACCTCCGATCTGATCCCTGCTGATAGTATGCCATTTCCCGAGAAGTGGAACTTGACACGTAAGTCTTCTTCTATTTGACCTTCGCATTATCGATTCCCATCGTATAACACGTTATACCATTTTGAGCAGCCGTTCGTCAATCACCGGCCGGGATCAATGACCTTATGGATTGGGTCAGAAAAATCGTGGCCCAAAGATCATATTCTGAACGGGCTTGGAGGGAGATATCGAAAGGCCTCTGGGAGGCTAAGAACCATGGTAAGCTTTATTTTGTATTCATATTTCCAAGAACGACCGATACCGATATTCACGTTTTACAGGCCTTTCAAAAGATGCCGAGTTGAGGTCGGCTGCTGTTAGCGGGACGGTTCCTCGTCCCCTTCCCGCATCGGAGAAGGAGGGAGGAAAGAAAAGAA
>MCJB01000521.1:0-25336 GCA_002018475.1 Nicotiana obtusifolia | reverse complement strand
AAAAAAAAAAAAAAAGAAAAGAATAAAACAAAAAATTTAATTGATAAATGGAAATGTCAAAGTTGAGAAGCTACGAGAGCTAATAGGGGAAGATCTCCCTGCAATATTCTCTAGCAAGAAAGATAAGTCTATAATAAATCTATTATCACCTTGGAAATGAAGGGAATCCGGATTCTTGTGTAAGGCTTGATGATCTTCAGCAACACTTGGGTTCTGACATTTCTTAAAAGATCTTCAATGTAATTTCTAATGAAGGGGTCATCCATTATTGTTCTTCGGTTACTCTGATGAATTCCATGAAAAGCACGATCACAATGATAATCAATAAAAAATACAAACTGGACTTATAAGAAGCAATATTCTAATAGCTGCACCTTGAGAATTTTCTCGAACTCCAAGATCTCATTTCGTTGATATGCTGCTATAAGATTTGTCATTGCCAGTATCTCAGGGTCATTTTTGTAGCTGAAAAGTATAAAACACAGTCAAGCACCAACAGCAAAGCAATTTAGTCAAGGTGCAGTACTTATCGAGTGAGGTGCAGTACTTAGAGTGAGTCCAATCACAAAACTGATTGAATACTGGTCCTAATCTTTTTATGAAAAAAGACTTAAAAACTCTCTGAATACTCACGGTTTTGCTTCTTGGCCATCGAAAGGGTTTACCTCAGACTCCATCAGCATATTTGCCAGAACCAAATACCTGTAAGATGAAACAAATGACTACAATATTAGGCAGGGCAATGTTTCTTCAGCAGAGTGCAGGAGAGAAATGAAGGTGAATCTGCAAAATAATTGTCTGGGACCACATAACTGAGGTGAAAAGATAAATTTTATGTTATCACGCAAGTAACAAAATTCTTAATTTCTGACATATCCTCACTTGAATGAAAAAATGTCAAAGAAATCACATAGGAAGCAGTATTCAAAAATGCATTTTCAAGGTGTATAAAACAAGCACATGGATAAACAGCACACATACTTGAGACACTGGATTCGCCTCTGATTCCCGGCTTCATCATAGTTCTTGAAAGCTTCAAAGAAGTCTGTAGCTGCCTCTGCCCACTGCCGCTCTGCCATATGCATTTTACCTCCACATTCACGAATTATTCCCATTATTCTTGGGTGAGGGATCGCCGACTTGACTGAAAGTGCTTTATTGTATAGCTCCTGAAAATATACACATGTTTTTTTTTGAGAATCTCAGTAAACAACAATAAGTGATCGAGAGAACAGCAATTGAGCTACTCACGGACATGTTTCAGTATGTCTTCCAGCATTCATGCATCCTCTTTAATGAATAAATTAGATCAAGTAGATCTTTCCAATTATTCAGAATCAAAATTAGAAAATGACAAAATAACAAAGAAGGGATATCAAAATATAGAGTGAGAGAAGTCTGAAGCCTCTGAGAGAAAATTTGGAAGCACTGAATCTCCAATTTAACAGAGTTGGAATTCCATGTTGACAGATACTTTAGTAAAATAAGGAGTTCATCTTTGAATTTTTGCTGCACTTCTTGGAGGCAGTTAAATGGGCATTTAATTACCCTCTATACAAACATATAGAAGTAGAAAGTCTCTAATCTTCTGTGAAAGTTTGATCAACCTCTTTTTCTTTTGGAGACATGTCTTTCAGTACCTTCTAGAAAGCACAAAATTAAACCAGCGAGTAACTTAGAACAAAGAACTACATATGAACCTGACATTAAATAGAGAGATGGATATATAGGCCATATCAATAAGAGGATTGTCACTAAAGGTGCATAAAACCCAATATGATAAAAAGGTAATAACATACCTTCAGTTTTTTGTTATTTTTCGTCTCCGTATACATTTGGATCTCAATTGCATACACCTCCAACAATTGCGTACCTTTCTTCTGATCATCAGTGCCATCTTCTTTTTGACAAGACTTGCGGAGTTCTTTCAAAATCTAATTGAATGCTCAAGTTATTGGTGGGAAAACTTATACAGTGACACTATAACTGCAGATGCTAATCAGAAAAAAGAATGCTACCTTACTCATTCGCCCATATTCCCCAATGTCAAACCAAATTTTGCAAAGCTTTAGATTCGTCTTGAACCACAACCTCTGCAAAAGAAGAAGGGTCCTATGAGACCCTTGACAAAATAGACATAAACTCCAGTATGAACCTTAAGATCCAGCCTACTACACTGGCGGGAAGGAATCTTGTTCTGACCTCATTCTTTGCCTCTTCAAGGGCTTTCAATGTTGTCTCGTAGAACTCTTGTAGGAGGCTGAAGTTCTGACTAGCCGATCCAGAGACGAAATCCATGATATTGTTAATACACTTTTCACTATAATTTCTTGTCACTGCTGATTTAATGTAGGTTAGCATCTCTCTGTAAGCATCCATCATTTCCTTGTACTTTCCAAGCTTATAGTAAAGCTTAACAGTTTGCTTTAAAGCTTTGAATCCCCTGAAAATCAATAAGAACGGTTAATTAGTTTCATAGAAAACATATGCTAGAGAATCTTAAAATTTGTGGAGACTTTTGCTTAAAAAGCATCAAATCACATGAAACACGAAGCTAATGTGTGAAATAGAATCAAATCACATTACAGTGTCTCTAAGAAGTATCAAATCACATGAACGAGAAGCAAACGTCTTAATAGTACCACACCTTTTGGATTACAATAACAAAGAGTGTCTACGCACTATCAGATCTGACAATCAACTAGAGAAGTCTCGCCTTAAGTGCTCATAGCAACAATTTCTGAAAGTTGATAAATCATACGCGTAAACTAAACAGGAATGAGAGATTGGGAAGGAGAAACTTGATAGTCTTTCCAGTTTCTGTCGCACAAACATCTACACATGGCATATACTGTATCTTTTTTCCCTACAGGTTTTGTGAGATAATGATAAAGCTCAATAAAATAACAGGAATTTTTCCTACATATGCCATATAAGACTATTTCTCTTAGTTCATCCCCTGCTTGTGTCTTAGGCTGCGAGTTAATAAAACAAAACTGTGGAGTACTAGTTTGCTTGAGATAGAAAATTAATTATTAACTCAATGAGAAGGTGCAGTTGCTAAGGACCGTGAGGTTCATATGAAGCAGATCCATCACATCAATCTCCAGCATCACCAGTCTCACAGACACACAGCTTGTCTATTCTCTTTATATATGTAAAACGCAAACATGCAAGGAAGTTAGCTGATCCGTTTACCAGCTACCACACTGCACAAAAAGCATATAACTTTCAACTCCTTACCACTCAGCCTTCTCAGGTTCCATACGAACTACTTCAGCAAAACCCTCAAGTGCTGCCTCCGGCTCTGTTTCAACCAAGCCTATAATCACAGAAATCAGTTTGTAACCAGGTGAGAAGACAGAGGAAAAAGGAAAAGAGCTATTAGCCCAAGATAAGTAGTCAAGATGCATATATAGAGTATGCACATAGTCGCATAAAATCAACGCCACTACATGGGGTATAGCATGAATATTACCATGTAGAGCAAGTTCTATTGGCATTCAAATGGAACCTTTCGGAAAAGAAATTGTACTAAACAAAGATCTCTTTCACATAGGACACTGCACAAACTTCCACAGTAAGACAGAACAGAGTGCACCAAATTCTTCACATTAAGTTCCCACTTCATAGGTGCCCTCATATAGAAAAAGATGGGATGCAAGTGAGTGAAACAGCACTGTTACCATTCTCTAATTTTCTATAAATAAAGTACTACTCCTGTACTTAAGCTAATGATACAAGTGAGCAATAAAAACCTCAGTGACAGAAACTAAAACAAAGCAAAATCAACTACAATGACCCTGAAATGTCTCTAGAGACTACTGAGCTAACTTGGCTTCCTTCCAATTCCCCTCCAAGTGCCCTTTTACCAATAAACATAATCAGTGGCGTCGCTGCTTTTTATCTTTTTTTTTAATGATAATTGTTGTGTCCGGCCCAGCTTGCGCGCACCTTAACTATCCAAGAGATACCTGCTAACTCCCACAGGCAAAAATACTGGTAACTCTATCTACCAAGACTTTGACAAATGGGAAGAAATCACCTAGCTTTTGACCTACCACTGAGATTCGAACCTGAGAGCTCATGGTTCTCAACCCACTCCATTGACCATTAGGCCACACCATTAGGATCAATTGCAGTCTGGGGTGATTTTTTTCGGTGCTGGCCTAGGTATGGGGCCGACTCTTAGGATCAATCGCAATCTTCGAAACTCGGGTATAATGGACCCGTGTCTCTACCCGTATCCACTTATATATCGGGCTTAGTTTGCAGAGGGCGAGCTCGATTTTGTGACTTAGGTCACAAGTCCCTCAATCTTTGCCACTTGAACTAACCATGGGTGTCTGTGTTTTACTCTGCCTTTTTCCTTAATAAACTCAGTGCCCTAGCTTTCTCCTCTATAATAGGTCCATTTTTCACTAACTCTACAAACTACTTACAACACATGTCCTTTGTTCCAATTGACCGGACATAAAACACAAAGACAAGGTGTAGCCTGTAAATAACGGGTTCAACTGAACTCAATATTTTTATGCAAAGATATAGATATATATATATATATATATGTAAAAAAATCACTAAATTTTTTAAGAATCAACCTAAATAGCCGTCCACCCAACCGCTTAACCTAAAAATAGCCGGTACATGTATAATATAAGTATAATATATGGATAACTATATATATTCAGTGTATAAGCTACGTATACCAGCTAGGAAAAGTAAATACTGAATCTTTCCTGCTATTTGTGTAAAGGTCCCTAATATCTATTAAAATATTACATTTGAACCATAATTTCTCGAGTATATTACGTTCAGTGGTAAAACCTAAAGACTAAGCCAATCAAATTAAAATTCTGAATTAATACATTGACCAAATCAAATGCCTTTTTAAGAGTCCACGCCACATTTCCCCCCCTCCCCCCCCTCCCCAAGACAACTAATAAGATAATAACACGGTAACACATTGGTTGAGATCACGAAGTCTAAATCCCGGGGCAAAAACAATAGAAGGTCTTTTCATTTGTCCAAGCCTTGGTGGATAGAATGGGAGGTAGCAGGTACTCGTTGAATTAGTATAGTACATAACACCACAACTTTGTATAGTACAATTACATAAAGCAAAAAAAAAACATATCAGCATATCTATGACATTGAAATTTCAAAATTACAACACATATTCTCTACAAAAAATTTAAACTTAAAAAAAAACCTTTGGAGTTGTAGTATTGGTTCTCAATATCAACATCCTGCTCTTCGGGCTCCTCATCCGAGTACTCGAATCCATAATCCTCCATATCCGCATCTTCAAACATACACACACACACATTTATATTCACAAAATCGGATTAAATAAAGTATTTTTGTTTAAACAGAAAATTAACAAAAAATTATTGAGGTAAACGAGAGTAAATTACCAGAACCCATGGCTGATTAAAATGACAGAGAAGATCGAAAACGAAGGTAAAATGGGAGATTTTGAGCTGTGAATTGAAAAGAGAATCGTCAGTCTCTCGCTTCGGAGTATTGAAACAGTTTTATGAATTTCGAAAGGGTATAGGTGTAATTCGGGTTTTGGGCCTTTTAGATTACGGGTCAAAAGTGTAAAAAGGGAGATTTGCACAAATAGGATCATTTAGTGCCACAGTTTAAAATTTGACCCCATTTAGAAATATTTTGGGGAAAATATTCTTGCTTTCGAAGATTTTCAACACAAAATGTTGACGGTTGCCATAAATTTGCAAGCTAAAGTGATCATTATAAAAAATATAATGGTTTGTCATAAAAACCGGAATGTCTACGCTCCCATATTAAAGAAGAATTAAGATACCTCTTTAATATCGGGCGAAAGACGACCTTTTCCGATGCTATGTTTGACAACTTTATTTTCCTCTTGGCCTTAGATAAGGCAAAAGTTGGTTTTGCTAAAGCTCTCCTTCTTAGAATAAATGAGCTTCAATTATTTCATTACAATAGAGGGGATCACATTCCCTTTAAATTCTCCTCGAGAGAGAAGAAAGAAAGACTCTTTTTATTGTCTGGGAATATGCGGACAAATTACCCGACGAATAGAATAATAGGTACCCACACCCCAAGCAAAGTTAGTGAGCCGTGTAATAGGCGACCATTTCGCGGGGTTCGGGGCCACTTAAGTCAACCGCCGGCGCCCGACAGCGTCTTGATCCCCATCCAATTTGCAAGTTACGATGATCGTCACAAAATTGTGATGGTTGCCAAAATATTTATAAAATTAGCCATAAAATTCTGACGAGCGCCATAATTCAGGTAATTATCAGAATTTTTAGTACTTTAAATTTTACCGGAACGGTAATTCTCAAAAAGTCCATCGTGAAAAAATTATAAACGAAGCTTCTACTTGATCTATTCATTTTCTCTTGTTGAATATAAGTTCCACTACTATCTATTAAGGATTCGTTTGGCTTGTGAACAGTTACTTGGATTATAATATGAAATTATAATATAGGAATTAATTAATGAGGGAATTATTTAGTAGATGTATTTTTATTTGTAAATATTTAGTTTACTGGACTAAAAATGGATAATATGAGGTATAATTTAACATATGTTTGATTTAGATTCTAGATAAACCTGAATAAATTTTTATTTTAAATTTTGATTTTCATAGAAGACTTAAGGACAAAAATTTTGGAGATGAGAAAAAGGTATCATTTTTTCTTTAATCACCGGATTAGTAATCTTGGGATTGTGATCACATAGAGTGATATCAAAATAATGTCACAATTGATTCCAATATTGTAATTCCTTATTTTTGCAACCAGACGGCCCTTAACTGGATATATATATATATATATATATATATATATATATATATATATATATATATATATATGTATGTATATATATTTTTTATTTTTTATTTTATTTTATTATTTTTTTTTTTTTTACTATAAGTGGCTGTTCCAAAATACTTGTCGTGTTAGAAAATCGAGAACAATTACTTAGTTCAACTTACCCACTATTCTATTGTATGTTCTAAAAAGAAGCTGTAAGAAGATTGAGAGATTAAAGAATAAATTAGGTCAATTTAATTAAATACAAATTCCTATTACTAATGTTTTCTTAAAAGGTTTACAAGGTTAAACTGACAAATAAATAGGATCAACGTATAAGGAAGTAATGTTAGTTTTTTCTTTTTTAAAGTACACATATCAGGCAGTTATTCATGTATATAATTTAAATTCTTTTTTTATGTGTTCCACATATCAAAAGATGCATGTGAATTTTAATATTCGTTCCAATTTTATCGAATGTCCCCGTAGGGCCAAGAAGGATTGTAATATATAGCAGTGCCTCAACTGAAAAAGAAAAAAAAACGTGCCTCACGTAAAATTCTCTATGATTAATATAAAAAGAATATTGATGCATGCCCTTTAATTAGTTTATTCTACTTGCTTTATTTTATTATAGTATGCAATCCTTTGTACATAGTATAGAAATATTAGTTTAGGGATCTCAACATCTTTGGAAGTAGCTGTTATGTTAAAGAGTACATGTTGGATATTCTTTTTTCCTTTTGTCAGATCCTTTATCTAAGAAATTCTTTTATAAGTCTCAAAATATATTATTCATGGGAGATTGACATTAATCGAGCAGTGGTAGAGTCAGAAATTTTATCAAGGGATTCAAAAAATACGAGGTACCTGAGATTTAAATCTACATTGGGACAAGGAAACAACTATCAAGAGACGAAAATTTATGTGAATTAAAAGAAGAAAATTAATATCCATTGCTACTAAAAACCTAACAAAACTTTTCAGAAAAAAATCACTTATATAAATCGGGGTTGAGAATTGGAGGGATGTACCCGACCTATCTGCCTAAGCGTTGGTTAGAGAACTGACGCTTTCTAACTCTATGAAGAGCTGATCCGCCCTTATTTTAATTAGTCACCCCTCCCCTTTTTCCATCTATCTCCTCTCGCTCCACTCATTTTGAAACTTCTAATAAGACATCGAAAAGCAGTGGTGTTTGTTTCAAAACAACTGAATTTTTCACGGGACATACTAAAATACTTTATGCTAATAACGTTTGAAAACAGACACCAAAAGTTGTCTACAACCCATATGATATTAGGCCTAGTACAGACTATACTGTATGGTAAAGGGCTTTTCATTTGTAATAAGAAACAGACAACATGTGCATGAAAACTGCTATTGACGTGCAAAATATAGTAATCTGAACAATCAATTTTCCAATACATACAAATATATCAAAGAGCACCATGTGCAGTAGTAAACTAAATACAGCATAGTAGCGGCCAGCAGCCGGAAATTAAAAACAATGGGACAACAATCAGTGTCAGATCCAACCATGAGTTCACGAGTTCAGCACAACTCGATACATTTGTATCGAACCTATACCATGCGCGAAAAGTAAGCATGGATAATGTTAAAACATATCTTTCAAACTCACCCTATCAATTTAAAATCCAAAACGTCTCAGTTTTAAACTTACCATAGAGTAACATCAAATCTTTAAATTCCTTCATGCGCTCAAATATAAAAGACTAAGATTTGTTCCTTTAACATATTTTGTCTAAGTTACCACACCCTCGAACTAGAGGCGTAGCTACATGTATGTAGTGAAGGGATTCAGTTGAATTAGGAAATTATTGTGCAAATAAAGTAAAACAATAGGGAAGCTTTTTGTGTTGTAATAAAGATGGTTCAAAATTTGTTTTAATTATTAGTAGATCCTAACGTACTCAATTTCCATCACATTTTATTCTTATTGGTAAAGTGACCAGCTTTTTGATCTCAAGTTGGCAAAAGATCCTTTATTATTGAATTAACGTCCAGTCCAGTAAAAAGTAGGAAGTGATTATTTCTTGAATTTAATGGAGTAATATCATGATATTAGGCAAATTTCAAACACAGAATAAGCTGTGGATCAAGTAGATAATTAACACTTACATTTGGAGATTGTGGTACAACCACTCAATTATCTTCTGCAAAGCTTTATATATTACATAGCACAATCCTTCTTTACTTATTGTTACAATTGTACCAAATAAGAAAAACTCGTACTGACAATTAATTAATAAAAGGTAGATGAATACCCATCTAGGAGTATTAAACAATGATCAACTCAAGATGAAAAAACTTAGGTTTTAATAAAGCTCAGGTGCCAGGCGAGGCATAATTAGCACTTCCACAGGATTTACCTTACGTATGGTTATGCCTGCACCTTCCTTCATATCCAAGGGCTCGTCATTTGGAGTTCTGTAATTGAAACCCTGAATCAAATGTGCCATTGTCAAGTGTTCCACTTGCAATGCATAAGTCATCCCCGGACAAGATCGTCTTCCAGAACCAAACGGGATATACTTATAGTCCTGACCACGAAAGTCAATATCAGCAACAATGAATCTCTCTGGATCGAAACTATCAGGATTTGGCCAAAGTTTAGGATCACGCTGCAGTTTCATGACGTTTGCGAATAATCTAGTCCCTTTAGGAATGTGATATCCACTAACAACGCAATCTTCTGTGTTTTCGTGTGGTACTAACAAAGGTCCTGGTGGATATAATCGTAACACTTCTTTAACAATAGCTTGGAGGTATACCAAATCCTTAATATCACTCTCTTCTACCCATCTATCCTTGCCAACTTTTGTATCTATCTCTTCTTGTGCTTTCCTCAAGGCATTTTGATTGTTTATCAATAATGCCATTCCCCAATTTATGTGAAGAGCAACTGTGTCTGCTGCATCCAAGACCAAACTCTGTGGGAAAAAAATAGTTAAAATAGAAATATCAATTATTTACATACCTTGTTTTAGTTAGTATAGTAATTGTCGAGTAAGCACATCTCATCTATACTATGATTTTTTTAAATGATTAGCAATAAAATAATTCATTTATTTCAAATCTTCTCTTAGAATTGTACGAGGTCAAGTTTATTTAGTAAAAGCAAACACACGTTTTAGACCTTACCTATATATTTTATTTTTGATCCAATAAATCAAACATTTATTCAAGAAAAAGTATATCCTCTAAATAATCACTATTATATAATACCCGTATTAACATAGTTCCAATATAACTTGTTCGCAAACCAAATGACATAACTATTAGCTTTGACTATATTGATTTTGAAATAGAATAAAGAAATGAATCTATATTCAACAAGCAATTAAGGAATTTCTTCTAAAAAAAAAAAGAGAAGAAGTCCCTTTGCTTTCTTTTTTCTTATGCTGAATGGGAGTAAAGAAGTTTTATTCTATCAACGTGGTTCAATCAATTATAAGAGGTTATATCTCATCTTTTTACCATCAAAGATTTTGGAGTGGTTTTACCTCCCAAAGCCCGGATATAGCCAAAAAATAATCTCGATCTTTTTCCGTTTATCATTCTATAATTTTTTTAAAATCATCCTTAATATTTAGATAGTCTAACAAAAAGGTCAGTCGGATGCATAAAGCATTTAATATTGCAGGGTTTGGGGAAGAGCCGCATCCCAATTAGGGGTATGACGCAGACAGCATACTCTAATACAAGTATTGATGGTTGCTTCTAATGCTCGAACCTGTACACAAAGAAAACTTTATCGTTGCTCCAAATTATTATTAACTTGTCTGCAAAATAAAAGTGAATAAATGAAAAATAAGAGATGAACTTACAAACACTGTTGCTTTAATGACAGTATCACGAGAGTAACCTTCACCAAGATATTCATCACTCATTTTTGAAAGCACCACATCAATGAAATCTTGTTCATTCCCTTCTGCAATAACCTCCATTTTTTCTCTTTTATTAATATGTTCCTCTAACCAATTCTGAAAAACAGAATCTATATCTTTAAAAGTCCTTTTCATAGCCTTAACATGCCCTTGAAAATCTACCCATTTAAATAAAGGAATTGGAAATGCATCCCATAACACAAACTCCATTGATAAAAACATAAAATCCTTAAACGCTCTCTTAAACCTCTCCACTTGTTCATCTCCTTTACCGGATTCATAATTTTTCCCAGCGATCATTTTCACGATCAGACCAAAATTCAATTCTTCTAACCAATCAGTTAAATTTATCGTACTCGAATTTCCATCAATTCGAGAGTATAAATTCTTAATACCCGTTTGAATTTTGGCTAATCTCACGTGCTTGAATTTTTCGAGACGACTAGCTGAGAGAACTTCCTGAATGACTAATTTACGATTTTTTCGCCAGTAAGGTCCATAATTTGCTAGAAAAAGCATTGTATTATCGTAGCCAAGGTATTCGCCGTAAAGAAAAGCTGGACGATTGGAGAAAATGGCGTCGTTTGTAGAGAAACAGTCTTTTATAGCTTCGTAACTGCTTACAACTAATATACGGGGAAGGCCTAGCCGAAAGGTGAAAACGGGGCCGTATTTGTCAGCTAAGTCTCCGAGTTTTCGAGCTAATGGACGGTCGTCGCAGTCGTCATTGAAGTAGAAAAGATGGCCGACTACCGGCCATCCTCCCGGGATTTTCGGTGGTAAGGGTTTTGAAGGTTTTTGAGATTTTTTTGTCCATAGGAAGTAGAAGAGAAATATGAAGGTTACTAGTCCTACAATGGCTTCTATGGGAGAAACCATTATGGAATTTTAGATAAGAACTTGAGAATCAAACTATCGGCAACTTCTTTTTTATAGGTAGTTGTAGGTTTTGCATAATATGGAAAACACAGAACTGTCATATCGAAATCGAAAATACTGGTATTTGTTTCTAAATGTTACGATCCAAAATCTCACGTATCGTGATGGTGCGTATCTTAATACTAGGCAACCAGACAACCTCAATAAATCACAATTTCTTTTAAGTTTGAAAACGCAATATTTATATTTCATAGAAGATCCCATATATACTGATACAAAAACACTCCCAAAACTCGAAGTCACTAAGTACATGAACATCTAAATGATAACACAGTCTGAATGATAAAACACTGTCTGGAAATATAGAACAGTACAAATAACTGAAAGAAAAGAGAGTCAAGGTCTGTGGACGCCAAGCAGCTACCTCGATAGTCTCCAACAGATAAAACTCCGAAATCTAGCAGTCGCCGTATCCGGAAGTACCTGGATCTGCACACAAAGAGTAGAGTGTAATATGAGTACAACCGACCCCATGTACTCAATAAGTAACAAGACTAACCTTTGGGCTGAAAGTAGTGACGAGCTCAACAGGTACAGTCTAATATAGAAATAACAGTAAAAAAAAAAAAGTAGGCATGCTCAAGTTCAACAGATAAACCCAATACAAGTAAAATAGATCAATTCTGCATGATATGAGAAATATGACATCTCTGTATCTACATGCCAAAATACATGTTGTATGTGATATACCACAATGGAAACCTCGTGTACTCACACTCTCAGAATACTCAATCACTCAGTACTGTATATGGCCAATCCAGAACAGGGAAGATCCATCCCCAAATATAGATAGCACTGACAGTCACTCAGTACTGTATAAGGCCAATCCAGCCCAGGGAAGATCCATCCCCAAATATATGTAATTAGGCAAATCCATGCCAAAGAAAATCCATCCCAAAAATATAAATGATTCGGGAAAGATCCATGCTCAAGGAAGATCTATCCCTTAATATAAATGCTTTGGGCAAGATCCACGCCCAGGGAAGATCCATCCCTCAATATAAAATCAACCGCGCTCACTGTGTGGGGTGCAGACTCCGGAGGGGCTCCTTCAGCCCAAGCGTTATAATAGTCAGATCAGGCATAAATTAAATAAAAGTTGTTGCGGCGTGCAACCTGATCCTAAAAATATCTCTCACAATCTCCCGTCTCTCGAGCTCACAATGACATGAAAATCAATCCGCCATAATGATATGATGTATCAATGAATGACAACAAAGACTGAGATATGATATACAAATGATAGATGTGACTGAGTGCAAAATTATAAATTTAAACAAGTAATTCAATAGCAAGAAGACCTCTGTGGGTCCCAAAAATATCGGCGAATAGCCTAAACATGATCTGCAACATGAGTCTTAGCTCAATTCCTCTAGCGCGTGGAGGATATGTGGATAATAACATGATTATTTGATTATAAAACTACAATTTCTATGGTGCATGCCCACACGCCCGTCATTTAGCATGTGTGTGACCTCCAAACAAATCATACAACACATAGTTCAGGGTTTTATAGCCTCAGAACCAAGTTTAGAAGTGTTACTTACCACAAATCGTGCAAATTCTCTATTCCAATATGCCTTTGTAACATGAGTCTCAGCTCAATTCCTCTAGCGCGTGGAGGATATGTTGATAATAACATGATTATTTGATTATGAAACTACAATTTCTATGGTGCACGCCCACACGCCCATCATTTAGCATGTGTGTTAGCATGTGTGTGACCTCCAAACAAGTCATACAACACATAGTTCAGGGTTTTATAGCCTCAGAACCAAGTTTAGAAGTGTTACTTACCACAAATCGTGCAAATTCTCTATTCCAATATGCCCTTGTCTCGCGAATCGGCCTCCGAACGCCTCGAATCTAGTCACAATTAATTTGATACACTCAACACAAATTATAGGAATCAATTCCATATGATATAATCAAGCGCGGAAACACTAATGTAAGTTTAAAACATATCTGTAGCCAAAGTTGCTTAACATGAAAAGCCTGCGACTCTGTCTAACTCTTACTCTAGTCTATGAAGCCTCTAATGAAGTACTAAAACACTGAAGACTGTAAGGTAATGATAATGCCCCGAAAGAATTAAAGATCACCAAATAGCTGGTACGGAAATCCTAGTGCTCTAAATCGTCAACCTGTAAATCATTACCTGCATCGTAAGATGCAAGTCCCGAGCAAAAGGGATGTCAGTACATTTGAATTGTACTGGCATGTAAAGCAACTGAATGAAAGAACTATAAATGCTAAAACTAAGCCGATAACTGAAAACTGAAATGATAACTGCTGAAACTGAAACTGAAATGATAAATGATAACTGATAACTGAACAAACAAAGTAACGATATGAATACTCCTTCTTCTGAATGATGAAATACCTGTTTATCTGAATAAACTACGACCTCGGGCCCAATATATATGTGCACAAGCTACAGCCTCAGAGCCAAGTATACGTATACATTTCAGAGGAAATAAAAGCTAACAATACTTTAATTTGAAATTATAAGCTTTTTATATTGATTTCTTTACTCGTACAATGAATAAATGCTTGGGTATGAAAAAACTTTCTAACTCATAGAATATCTAAAAACATGGTGCACCACCAAAGAAAGGAAGAAAAAATTGCAAGTGAGAATTAACCCATGTTCCTTTGATTAAATAATTCAGTATTGAATCAGGTGTACCGTTCAGCCTTTGTGAAATATGAGTGCTAACAGATAATATTAGATTAATTTTTAAAAATACATACATAAAATACCTAATTTGACCGAAAGATCATGAGTTCATGTACCCCATAAACTACTCAATAAATTTGCCCCTGTATTTACACCAATTCAATAAAAATATAAGACAATTGCTTATGTTGATTAACACAAATACTGCTAGAAACATGTCTTCAAAAACCATATCCAAACATGTAATTCTTATATATTAATATTAAAGAAAAAGGAAAAATTAGGAGAGAGTCTTATAAATTCAGTCCACAAGTGTTTCTTTTTCCTTTCACTACAGGGAACTTCTGAATATAGGAATCATCTCTCTAATCCATTCTTATTGAAAATGCGGACATGGAATGTGATGTTCCCATCATATTGAAAAGGTAGGAAATCACCCTCCTCCAATTGTTGCTCTCTTGCAAATTTGGTCGACCCACCTGCATTGAAGAACAGCCCTTCTTCATCCTCTCGTAATTTCATGTTCCAATATTTGCCAGATGGCCCTTTTAGAATTGTTGTTTTTGCTGCTGCTTCTGTTATATGCTTCACAAATTCTGGTGGAATTATCTACAACACGGGGGAAATGTTTCGTACAATTTAATTTATAAATAAAAGTATTTACTCGTAGCAATTTAAGTTGAATTTAAGTTTCACCTCTATTTTTTTTTTATTTTCACATGTGTAACCCGTGAGTAAGATCAAACAAGCACGTGAGAAGCACATCATATGGATCTAAAATAACAAAAGTATTTATCCTCTAACAACTTAAATTTATGAATAAAGTTTGTAGATTTGAAATTAATAAATAAAAGTGCTCATCTCTCAAATTTATGAGGTTTTGAATTTATACAAAATTTTAAGTGTTTAGATGAAATGGTTCATACAATTTAATTTATATCAGATCAAAAGGAGCTGATCTTGAGTTTGAGTTTCATATATCACCATCTTTTAAGAAAAAATATATATATTTGCACGCACTTCATCCTAGAGAAACAATCAAGTCGCACGTCATAGATCCAAAATTGATATATCTCTATGTGCTAAATCTAAAATCAATAAATAAAAATATTTACTCATAGCAATATAAGTTGAATTCAAGTGTCACCTCCGCCCATGAGTAAGATCAAACAAGCACGTGAGAAGCATGTTGTATAAACGAAAGTGTTCTTTCTAACCGCTTAAATTTATGAGTAAAACTTTTAGATTTGAAATAAATAAATGAAGTCAAATTTATGAGGTCTTGGACTTAAAACAAGATTTTAAAGCTATTAATCAACCAGATCTCGTAAAATCAAGTAATATATGTAAAACGAAAAGAAGATTTAATAGCAAGTACTCTGTACTAAAGGATCCAAATTTACCAGTTCTCTATGATTAATATAAAAAGAATATTGATGCATGCCCTTTAATTAGTTTATTCTACTTGCTTTATTTTATTCTAGTATGCAATCCTTTGTACATAGTATAGAAATATTAGTTTAGGGATCTCAAGATCTTTGGAAGTAGCTGTTATGTTAAAGAGTACATGTTGGATTTTCTTTTTTCCTTTTGTCAGATCCTTTATCTAAGAAATCCTTTTATAAGTCTCAAAATATATTATTCATGGGAGATTAACACTAATCGAGTAGTGGTAGAGTCAGAAATTTTATCAAGGGATTCAAAAGATGCGAGGTACCTGAGATTTAAATCTACATTGAAATAAAGGAGCACGTGAGAAGCACATCATATGGATCTAAAATAACAAAAGTATTTACCCTCTAACAAAAGTATTTACCCGATTACTGGCCATCCTCCCGGGATTTTCGGTGGTAAGGGTTTTGAAGGTTTTTGAGATTTTTTTGTCCATAGGAAGTAGAAGAGAAATATGAAGGTTACTAGCCGTGCAATGGCTTCTATGGGAGAAACCATTATGGAATTTTAGATAAGAACTTGAGAATCAAACTATCGGCAACTTCTTTTTTATAGGTAATTGTAGGTTTTGCATAATATGGAAAATAGAGAATTGTCATATCGAAATCGAAAATATTGGTATTTGTTTCTAAATATTACGATCCAAAATCTCAGATGTCGTGATGGCGCCTATTTTAATACTAGGCAAGCCGACAATCTCAATAAACCACAATTTCTTTTAAGTTTGAAAATACAATATTTAGATTTCATAAAAGATCCCACATATACCGATACAAAAACACTCCCAAAACACGAAGTCACTAAGTACATGAACATTTAAATGATAACACAGTCTGAATGATAAAACACTGTCCGGAAATATAGAACAGTACAAATAACTGAAAGGAAAGAGAGTTGAGGTCTGTGGAAGCCAAGCAGCTACCTCGATAGTCTCCAACAGATAAAACTCCGAAATCTAGCAGCTGCCTTATCCGGAAGTACCTGGATGTGCACATGAAGTGCAGAGTGTAATATGAGTATAACCGACCCCATGTACTCAATAAGTAACGAGACTAACTTTTGGGCTGAAAGTAGTGACGAGCTCAATAGGTACAGTCCAATATAGAAATAACAGTAAAAAATGTAGGCATGTTCTCATGTTCAACAGATAAACCCAATACAAGTAAAAAAGATCAATTCTGCATGATATGAGGAATATGACATCTCTGTATCTACATGCCAAAATACATGTTGTATGTGATATACCACAATGGAAACCTCGTGTACTCACACTCTCAGAATACTCAATCACTCAGTATTGTCTATGGCCAATCCAGAACAAGGAAGATCCATCCCCAAATATATATCACTGACAGTCACTCAGTACTGTATAAGGCCAATCCAGCCCAGGGAAGATCCATCCCCAAATATATGTAATTAGGTAAGATCCATGCCAAAGAAAATCCATCCCCAAAATATAAATGATTCGGGCAAGATCCATGCTCAGGGAAGATCTATCCCTTAATATAAATGCTTCGGGCAAGATCCATGCCCAGGGAAGATCCATCTCATTCAATATAAAATCAACTACGCTCACTGTGTGGAGTGCAGACTCCGGAGGGACTCCTTCAGCCCAAGTGTGATAATAGTCAGATCAGGCATAAATAAATAAAACTTGTTGCGGCGTGCAGCCTGATCCCATCAATATCTCTCACAATCTCCCGTCTCTCGAGCTCACAATGACATGAAAATCAATCCACCATAATGATATGATGTATCAATGAATGACAACAGAGACTGAGATATGATATACAAATGATAGATGTGACTGAGTGCAAAATTATAAATTTAAACAAGTAATTCAATAGCAAGAAGACCTCTGTGAGTCCCAAAAATATCGGCGCTTAGCCTAAACATGAGTCTCAGCTCAATTCCTCTAGCACGTGGAGGATATGTGGATAATAACATGATTATTTGATTATAAAACTCCACGAAATCAATTAAGTTACAATTTCTATGGTGCACGCCCACACGCCCGTCATCTAGCATGTGCATCACCTCCAAACAAATCATATAACACATAGTTCAGGGATTTATACCCTTAGAACCAAGTTTAGAAGTGTTACTTACCACAAATCGTGCAAATTCTCTATTCCAATATGCCCTTGTCTCGTGAATTGGCCTCCGAACGCCTCGAATCTAGTCACAATTAATTCGATACACTCAACACAAAATATAGGAATCAATTACTTATGAAAATACTAAATTTTCCAACAAAAGTCCGAAATTCAACTCAAAATTCATTAATGGGGCCCACATCTCTGAACCCGACAAAAGTTACAAAATATGAACGCCCATTCAACCACGAATCCAACCCATATCAAATTTACCAAACTCCGACATCAACTCGACCTTAAAATCCTCAAATCTTATTTTCAAATCCCTAGGTCCAAATCCTCGAATTTTACCTCAAAAATGCGTAATCTAGTCGAAATACTCAATGATAATTCAATATTATTGACTAACAATGATCACAAGTGACTCATGTTTCTCCGTGAATTCTCTCTGAAAAATCGCCCAATTCGTGTTTGAAATGTCCAAGAATGAGAAAACCTCAGACCCCTCTGTTTTTTGTCACCAGACCAGTGCTTTCACTTCTGCGAAATTTTTAGCCGCATCTGTGGTCTCGCAGATGCGAGAATTCCTTCGCTTCTGTGGCTTCCTTGCTTCTGCGGACAAGAAGTTTGCTTCTGCGGACTCGCTTCTGCGAGAAGCTGCCGGCTTCTGTGAAGAAGCCTGCCCCTCTCATTTCTGCTTCTGCGATCGAATCTCCGCAGGTGCGACCCGCTTCTGCGGTCCACCTGCCTGCTTCTTGGACAACTGCCCTCCTTAGCCCAGGCCGCATCTGCGACCATTTTGTTGCTTCTGCGGTCGTGCACCTGCGACCATTCCTATCGCAGGTGCGATTGCACCATGGAAATTTTCCAAAATTTTCCCGAGTTCAAATTTCGATCCGTTAACCATCTGAAACTCATCCGAGGCCCCCGGGACCTCAACCAATTATATCAATAAGTCACAAAATATCATACGAACTTAGTCGAGGTCTCAAATCACATCAAACAACGCTAAAACCACGAATCATACCCCAATCCAAGCCTAATGAAAACTAACGAATTCCAACTTCTACATTCGATGTCGAAACCTGTCAAATCAAGTCCGATTGACCTCAAATTTTGCACACAAATGAAAAATGACATAATGGACCTATCCAATTTTCAAAATTGGATTCCGACCTCGATATTAAAAAGTCAACTCCCTGTCAAACTTCCAAATAATTATCCGGACACACTTCTAAGTCCAAAATTATTATACGGAGCTATTGTAATCATCAAAACTTTATTCTGAAGTCATTTACACATAAGTCAATATCCAGTCAACCTTTTCAACTTAAGTTTTCATCATTGAGACTATGTGTCTCAATTTCTGAAACCTCGTCGGACCCGAACCAACTACCCCCGCAAGTCACATAACAATTGTATAGCACAAAATGAGCAGTAAATAGGAGAACGGGGCTGTAATACTCAAAACGACCGGTCGTAAACCGTTACACTAAAAAAATGGTATTAGTATGATATTTAGTATTCAAAAAAATAACACCGACATACCAATACCGCAGCGAAATATATACTAAGTTATATAATACACATATCATTGGTTATAACATATTAAGTTACCCAATACTTTTCTTTGACATTCATGTTGAGGTTCGCGAAAAAGCTCATGTACTTCTCTAAGAAAATGGAGGAACAAAGTAGACCGCAGATTTTGACTCTTACTATCTAGGCTATCAAGCAATTTAACGTAATGTTTCTATGGTTTTAGGGTGTTTGTTACTTCATTACTCGTGTACAAGTTACCAATTAAACTTATAAAATCTATGTTGTTATGAGTCACTTTAATCTGATAACGTAATTTATAACTAGTAGTGTTATAAGCGGAGCCAAGATTTAAACTTAAGGATTTCAGATTCTAGTCCTTTTAAATTATTGAATAATTTATATTAATTACATATTCAATGAATTTTCTCAAGGCAAATACAGGAATTGACAATGCAAAAAGGTAAACTCAATTATATATTAGTGATGATCCAATATGCATGTGCCACTAAGGAAACGGCACGTTTCATTCGATTGCATTAGTTAAATTAACGTAAAATATCAGAGATCTTTAAGTTATTTCTTTTATTCAAATTATAATTGATCATAAAAGATCATTTTTCCCTAATAAATTGTGGCTTCAAAAATAATAATTCTTCTAGCTGAATTTAAACTTTTTTGAATAACTAGTATGCCCTCCTTGAAGTTCATAAATGTACTAGTTAGTTAATTTTGAACCTTTTAATCGATATATTAACTTAGTACTGTATTCTCTTTGAAGTCATAGATGAACTAATAGAATCTGCACTATCTTTTATTGGTTTATAGTTTAGTTAATATTTTTGAGTCAATTATTCAAATAATCATTCAATTATCTAAATTTGTTTTGCATAGTCATATTTTTTTGTCTGTAACACAAAAATCATTTAATTATGCCTATAGCACTCAGAAGGTTATTCAATTATATTTTCTCAAACTTTCTAGTGGCTAAATACCTATTTTATCCTTTAAATTTTCGACGTTTGTTGTTTTTTACCTTTTTAATAGTATAATGTTTTTTGTCCTTTTAAATCTATATTATGACTTACACATTGAAAAAATAATCTTATTTTTAAAGTAAAAACGTAACAAATATTATACATATATATATATATATATATATATATATATATATATATATTATATATATATATATAGTGTTAGAATAAAATAATTTTACTTTTCTACTTTGTAAATAATTATTTCTTATATGTATGTGCATAATATAGATTAAAAAGAAAAAATATATTATAATATTAAAAAAAGTAAAAAGAAAATATTAATAATTTAGAGGATAAAATAACACACCAAAAAGTTTGAGAAATAATATTATAGGCATAGTTAAATAACTTTTATATTAAAACAAAAAAAAAATATAACTTTACTAAATAATTTTAAATAGTCTGAATAATAAAATCAATATTCTTTTGAATTCATGAGAAACAGAATAACTCACTTGATAAGTTTCATGTCTTCAATAATTGAGCTGCAAAGTTCAAACAACGTAAGTAACATAGTATTCCCCTCGTCCTCTGGCGTTAAATAGTGTGGACCAGAAACACAAATAGCCAAACCTCAAGTTGATAATTGCTAATGGGAAATGACAGATTTCTCAAAGAATCACTGAACATGTTCCAAATCTGTCCTTTTAGGCATTGTCCTTTTCCTTTATCTAGACCTCAAATGAAACTTCACTTGTTCTTTTCGTAACGAATCAACCCCACACGTAAACTGTTTTTTTGTGTCTAAAGTCATCTTTTTTTCTTCAATTATTATATCTTGATGGGCACCTAAAGTTGTTTATATTAGGAATTTGCTCGCTGTTAAAACTGTAAAGCTATTTTTGTTTACCCTATAGGTTACGGGTTTGAACCGTGGAGGCAATCATTAATATTTGCATTAGGATAAACTATCTACATCATATCTGTCTAGAGGCGCGGCTCTTTCTCGAACCCTTCGTGAACGCGGAATACCTTGTACGCCGAGATTTTTTTTTCTTTTTTCTGAAAGGTGTTGATTTTAGGAATTTTTACCATAATATTATAAACTTAATTACCATTATTATTGAGGTTCTAATTTAATTACCTAATATAACTATATTTAACAATTGTATGGAATGTAATGAATTAGGCTATATATTTTTGCATTTTAGGCTTTAATATTTCTCATTTTCTCTCTATATCTCTTTCTCTCCAAGCACACCCAAGCCGAGAATATATATTAGTGATGAATTTTGGTACTCAAAATCATAAGATCAGACATCATTCACACCCTAGAATGAATCCAGAATCAAAAAAAGGACGTAAATATTAATCAATTAATTGAACTCACATCCCAACATAATCGAATTTAGATTTTGTCAAACTGTTATTTGTTTGAATTTGATATTGTTGCAAACGATTGAGAATATCCTTTGAAATCTATATCTCAATTTTGAGAGGATTTGGTAATGACTAGAATTGCTTTTGATTGGAATTCAAAATTAAAACCCGAAGAGAAAAATATAAATAAGTTATATATATGCAAGTTCTATGTAAGTTGTCTGCAAATTCTATGTAAATTGTGTGTTTTAACCAAATTTATATACAACAAAAAATTTATATGCAAGTTGTATGTAAGTTATATGCTTGACCGAATTCATACAACAAAAAGTTATATGCAAATTATATACTGGAGTAGTATCTTTATTAGCCGGAAGGAATTAGTCTCCAGTAACGTCATTCGAAGAACGTTGAATGTTTCGACCGAAGTTGAATGTGCCTACCTCTACTCATTACTTATGTCTTCTCAATCTTCACCACAAATTTCTAATCTCCTTTGCCTAAAAATAGGCCTTGTAAATATATGTTTAGGACACACTTGAAAGAGTAACGATAAAATCATCTCAGTACCTCAATATTATTGTTGATATTCATATTGTAGCAGATCTTGTTTATCACTTAGTTCTTGTTATATTAATTTTTTTTAACATGTTATTAGCACAATGATGTAACCTAAAGCTATGACAAACTCTTTTTCTCTAAATTAATTTTCAATTTCTTCTATTCATAAGCTAAAAACAAATTAAATAGGAAAATAGGTGTTTAAAGGTCTGCTCTTATGAGGTATGTCACGCTGTTTCAGTTCTTAATAGGTGTTTGGACATGAAAACGGTTGAAACTTAAAAACAAGAACTTTTGAAGTTGCGCTGATATAATAGTTTTTGAAAATTTAAGTTATATTTGAACATGCATTTTACTTGGAAAAAAAGTTAAATTTTGTGAGTGAAAAAAAATATTTCATTCAATAACTGGTGGAACTTGAAAATCTTCCTTCAATTTTTTTCAAAAACTGATCAAATACTATGAACTAACAATATTTTTAATTTTTTTTAAAATAAATAATCTATATCTGAACGGGAGCTTAAACTACGGTACGAGTTTACCCAGTGATTTTGACAAACTAGTTTTTGTGATCTCATTTAAAATGTTATATACATCCCAGAGAATGAAAGACACAATATTTTGTTGGGAATAAACCCCTTATAGACACAATATTTTATTGGGAATAAACCTCTTATAGACACAATATTTTGTTGGGAATACACAATATTTTGTTGGGAATAAACCCCTTATATAGGAATAAACCCCTTATAGACACAATATTTTGTTGGGAATAAACCTCTTATATGGGAATACACCCCTTATAGACACAATATTTTGTTGGGAATAAACTTAGTGGTTTTTGTCCTTTTCCATGGTTAGATCCTATCTGTCACAAGGATGTCCATATGATGTACAACGTTTCACTTTTGATAATAAATCATGGGCCACCGCCCAATTTAATTATGTGGTTGAAAATACAATATTTGCATAATTGAAAAAGTACGGTTATGGCAATTTGTAAGACCAAATTTATGATGTACAACGTTTCATTTTTGATAATAGATCATCCGCCACCGCCCAATTTAATTATGTGGTTGAAAATACAATATTTGCATAATTGAAAAAGTACGGTTATGGCAATTTGTAACTGCTCCTTGACCAAATTTATGATGTACAACGTTTCATTTTTGATAATAGATCATCGGCCACCGCCCAATTTAATTATGTTGTTGAAAATACAATATTTGCATAATTGAAAAAGTACGGTTATGGCAATTTGTAACTGCTCCTTGACCAAATTTATGATGTACAACGTTTCATTTTTGATAATAGATCATCGGCCACCGCCCAATTTAATTATGTGATTGAAAATACAATATTTGCATAATTGAAAAAGTACGGCTATGGCAATTTGTACCTGCTCCTTAGCCAAACTTTCCTATGACGTACCTAAGACTTCTTCGCTCTTAGTGAATGACTTAAGTTACATTGCATATAATTGGTATATATAGTTAAAATTAGGTAATTAAATTGGAACCTCCATAATAATGGTAATTAAGCTTATAATTTTGCAGTAAAAATTCCTAAAGTCAAAACCTATAAAAAAAAAAAAAAAAAACCCCGATATATGAGATATTCTGCGTTCACACAGGGTCCGGAAATAGGACGTATCTCAAGGGGTGTGATGTAGTCAGTCTATCCTAATACAAATATTACTAGCTATTTTTACTGTTCGAACTCGTAACCTATAAGTCATACGAAAATAACTTTACTATTTTCACACGTTACAAATTCCTAATAAAAACAACTTTAACATGCTCATCAAAATGTAATAATTGAAGAAAATATTGACTTTAAACACAACAAAATATCACGTGTGGGATTGAACAAAGATGGTAGAACTGCAATTGTTGAAATTGAATTTCACTCAAATCTTTTTGGTTCGATAGAAAGTTCTAATTTCTAAGTAATAGTACGAGGATAAGTGAGTAATACGAGGATAAGTAACACATTGAGTGGTTCTAATTTAGTACACGAGGATAAGTAACACGTGGAGGGGTCGTTTGGTAGGCCGTATTAAGTAAAATAATCCCCGTATAAAAATTTAATCCGTCCAATATCATGTTTGGTTGGTCAATTCAATTTACTCCTACCTAATACATGGATTAGTTATACCTCATATGAGGGATTAACTAATACCAAGGAAAGGAAGGGATTACTAATCCCTGGATTAGCTATACATGGATAAGAATTAAAATTACTAAATCCAGACTTATACATTGCATAATTAATTTTTAATACAATGAACCAAACACTTGATAAAAAATAATCCCAGCACTACAATCCCTGCATTACTAATCCCTGCATTACTTGTGTTCGTACCAAACGACCCCGGAGTGATTCTAATTTCTAAGTACTAGTACGAGGATAAGTGAGTAATACATTGAGTGATTCTAATTTCTACGTATACGAGGATAAGTGAGCAATCCATTATTTCCCATTAGCACTGGTCACCTTGATGTGGTCCATGCTAGAAAAAGGTGATGTAGCAAAGTGGACCCAATTAGGGATGTGACATGAAAAGGGGTGTGCTAGAATTGTCACATCAAAGGAGGAAAATACTAAGTTTATAATATTAAGTTTATTATTCAAATGGTCACGTAAATTTTTAAAATTATCTAGTAAAATTATATCTTTTTTGTTTGTAATACAATAGACATTTAACTATGTTTATAATACTCAGAAGATTGTCCAATCATATTCCTCAAAACTTTCTAGTGGTTAAATAGTATTTTACTCTTTCAATTATCAACTTAAGTTCTTTTTTATTTTTTTAATATATGAGTTTTTTTCATTTTAATCTATTTTATGAACTTATGTTTAAAAAAATAAACTTTATTTATAAAGTAAAAAAGTAATTATTCTAATAATTTTCCTTTCTCTTTTTCTTCCCTGAGTCGAGGGTTTACTGAAATTCAGTCTCTCTATTTTTTTCAAGGCAGAG
>MCJB01000520.1:4604-18484 GCA_002018475.1 Nicotiana obtusifolia | reverse complement strand
TTATTATACATTTGAGTTATAGGCTCTCTATATTCGTAAGCAACAGTTAATTCTTCATATAAGGTGTTCCACCTAGTACAAACTTCTTTTGGGACTCTCCTAATCGGCATTCCTAATTCTATACATTTCCTTTCCCACTCTCTTTTTCTTTCTTGATTTTTATTTTTAAATATAAAGGCAATAGCTACTTTAACCTTTTCAATAATGTTGTTAAATAAGTCAAGACCATCTTTGACTACTAAATTGTAGATATGACATGCACATCTAACATGAAAAAATTCCTAAAAGGAGGGTTTAAAATAGGTCTAAATTCCTAAGTGCTTCTGTGTTGTTAGTAGCATTATCTACTGTAATACTAAAAACTTTGTTAGATAAACAATATGCACGACAAATTGATGAAACTGTTTTGGAAATATAATTTCACGTGTGTGGTTCATCAACAACTTTATATGCAATAATACGTTTTTGAAAGACCCAATCAGGATCTATCCAATGAACAGTAGCAACAATATAATCACAGTTATTTGTAGAACGACCCATATCAGTAGTACGGCATACTCTAGTGTCAAAGTTATCAAATAAATATCTCAAATAATCTCTATATTCGTTTTTAAATTTAATAATATCATTTTTAACAGTTGTTCTTGGAAAACCTTTAAAGGAAGGATTATATGTAGCTTGAATATAACGAACAAAACCAGTAGAAGAAGGAAAACTATAAGGTAAACGCTCTACCGCAACTAGTTTAGCAATATTTTCCCTATCCTTTTGTTTATCATAACTAAGAATCCCTCCTGTTGTTTTGTTAAGTTTAGTTTGGACACCCGAGGATTCGTCATGTGCTACCCCCATGTTCGGTTCCAAAATAAATACCTCCCGCCCGCATTGACCATTCCTTAGGATGTTTATTTCTTAAGTGAGTTCTAATTTTACCCGTCCCACCTTCATTACCCTCAGTTTTGAAAACCCACACCATTCCACAAAGACCATAAACAGCCGTCTGATCTTCAATTTTCTTTTGTACAAATTCCCACACATAAGATCTTTCCTTATGTTTAACCGGGGCTCTAGTGGGAGGTACAGGAGGCAAGTCGGACTGAACTTCAGGTGGACTAGCTTGAAATTCACGTTGTTCTTCTAAATTAACCCCAGTTTCATAATTATATTGCCTTTCTACGTGTTGTGAATCAAGTGGATTATAAGAGCTAAAATCATGATAATATTGATTTTCATCTATGTGTTGACTAGAACTACCAACAATTCCTTTACCTCTATTTCCCGAACGACCACGTGCCCGCCCCCCACTACTAGTTCCTATTGAACCTCTTTGAGACATAATTATAGCAAATAAAATAAATATATGACAAAAATATAATAAAAAAGTAGAAATAGGAACGACCAACCAAATATAGCCGTATAATTGAGGTGAAGTGGATACTTGAACCTTCACTTGATAGCAACTCCAATTAAAACTTGATAAATAATCAAAATTGTATAATTTACAGAAATAGCCAAAGTAGCAAAATAGCAATATTGTAGAGAATTAGAGAGAATTGGATGATTTGTGTGAAAAATATGATGAAATAATGGGGTATTTATAAGAAAAAATAGTTAGGGGTAGTTATGGGATAAAATAGCCGGTTTGGCCGTTGGCCAACGGCTATTTGCTCAATAGAGCCGTTGGCCAACGACTATTTTTTAAATTCTGACAGTTTTTTTTTTTTGGTCCGGTCCGGTCCGGTGCCGGCCGGTTCCGGGCCATTTTCCGGTTCACCCGGTCTCAAACCCCTAGACCGTCCCGCTACCGGGACCGGTCCCCCCTCCCCCCTTAAAAGGTTCGGTTCACACTGGTCCGAACCAGTCCGGTGTGAACCGGACCAATTGCCCCTCTTACTCAACACTAGTAAGAGTGGCGAGTTGATTGAGCAGAAGAACTCCTAAACCGGAGGTCATTGGTTCAAAATCCTAATGCAATTTAGTACCTCTCTAGTATGACTTGCGAACTATTTTACTGGAGCGAGATTTACCCACCGCACCCGTAGAATTGTGGGTGTGAACTCCCTAGTTTAAAAAAAGATATATATTTAACTTAGCATGTATATCTATGAACGAAACCATGGTGAACACTGAACAATGGACTAGTTTGACAAAAAAAAAAAAAAACATAAGAATGAAGAAGAGCAATCTGCTATACAGCTCTAAATTGATTTAATTTCTACAAACAAGATTTTAATTTTTAGAGCTAGTAATTAATTACTCCTTCTGTTCGCTTTTACTTATTCACTATATTAAAAATACATTAGCACTTTTACTTGTCCACTATACTAAATCAAGAGAAAGATAATTTTTTCCTAACTGTTTTACCCTTATCATTAACTACTCATTTCCCAAATCATTTTCTAAGACTTTTGGAAATGCTATCTTTATTTGTCCACTATTCTAATAATAGATTTTCAATTTTATCTGTCCACTTTCGCATATCAAGAGAAAGATAATTTATTTTTTCTTATTTACCCTTAGCATTAATTACTCATTCTTAATCATTTTTCAAATTCATTAAGACTATACATCAATTAAAATGAGTATCATAGTAAACTATGAACTTTATTTATTATTTCTTAAGGGGTGTGCAAAGTCAAAAGTGAACAACTAAAAGTGAGCGGAAAGAGTAGTTAATGCCGAATCAACTTAATTATTTCATCGTTCTCTTAATAATTAATTTTTGATAATAGAGACCAAATTACGGAATCAAACAATTTGACTTTTCAATTTAAAATACGCCACGTGAATTATTTGAGAGATCGTTTGAAGAAAATGAAGAGCTAGCATTTGATTCCAAAATATCATATTTGCGATTTGTATGCTAACGCTGTTAATTACGTTGTAAGCAGGCTTATCTCATTGGACCAATCGTTTTACATTGCTTATAAACGAACAATAATATGAGAGAACACAATGGCATCAAGAACAACTACCCCTGTCACTGAGACATATTGAAGCAACTGCTACTCCATGCGTTAAGTTTCTGTCTTTTCTTCTTCATTTTCTTCGTCAACTAAAAAACAGAACTTTTTGTATTTTGTAAAGCAGCATTCTCAAAAGTTACCTCAGGTCTTAAAATTTTGTCAAGTATCATTTTCTCTATAAAGGGTTACTAGTGGAACAATTAATTATGTTCAACTACTTATTAGCATTTGTCTCTAAATTTATGATGATAGGTCAAAGTATTAATCTTAGGATTGGTACGTAACAACAATATCTAATTAGGTGGTTATTTACCCGTAAAACGATATAGTTGAATTTATACGTGGTTTCTAAACAAATGAATTAATTTGATCCTGAAATAATAAAAGAATTAATTAAATATACAATACTTAGCCTTGAGATGGAGATACCGGGCACAACAGCAATGAAATCAAGGAGCAAGAAGATAAAATTGTATTAAGCTTTGAATAGATTATAGTGTAAGTTTGCTAGAAAATTCGTGTCCTCTACAACGATAATAGAGCTCACTATTTATAGCTGCACCTAGGGAACAAGGTCCTAGGATCAAGCCCTTCTTTAATGTCAATTATGAGGGCCATTGAAGAATGTGTAACGGCGGGCATGAATGTCAAATTCTTCATAACGGGTGGTGTACTAAATGCTATATAATATTCTTCATTAAATACCGGGTGGCAGACATTTATTTCATCTTTATGAGCTCCATTCTTTCCGGTAACAAACAGAATAGTTGCCTTCGATTTTAGCTATCATCTGCCTTCGGCTCCACATGTCACTCTCTTGTGCGATCACTTCACATAATATATTTTACCCTAGACAGATAGTCCCCCTACTTTCCGATGACATAACTTTGTGTCACCGGAAAGTTGGTAGAAATATTCTTTTTGGCGGGAATTTCATTGACTCACTCTGAAAAGCGTATGACGGTTGATTAAACACACATCTCTCCGCATTTAATGACCCGAACACGCGTCATCCCATGATTCAGCATAATTTTTGCCGGCTATCGAGGTAATCATGACCATGAGTTTAGCTGCCTAAACCTTTACTTATACGCATCAATCTCGTTTATTCATATCTCATAATTCTCTAAACTCTCTCGAACTCTCTCATTCAACTCGTACTCTGTTTTTCAACCTTTCTTTAATTCTCTTCATAAGAAAAAAACTTTTCCTTCTTCTTCTCTAACACAAAATGGCTTCTTCTTCAAAAAACCTCAGTTCCTCAAAGAAAAAAAGCAAAGCCAATGAAGCTCCTCCCCCTACAGCAAGCACCATCATCCCCAGAAGTCTTGTCAGTACTAAAGACTTTGAAGAGAAATTTCCTTCTGCTAACCCTCGTACATGTGCCGTTGGCAGATATCCTTCTTCCATCCGTCCTTCCAGTATTCCCGCTGTTAAGAAAGATTGTCACTGCCATGATTTAGACATTATTTCTCCTGATCTGGTATAGCGGGTAACCTTACCCAAGAAGGGTTTTATGTACTTCTATACATATCCCTTCACTTTGGGGACGTTTTCTCTAAGTGGAGAGCTTGACTCTGTCATTGTCTGCCTCCACTACTAGGTATGTTTGGCACAGGTGAGTCCCTCCATGTGGAGGACAATTGCTTGTCTTCGGCGCCTGCTCCAAGAAACGGGGGAGGAGCTATCTCTAGCTCACGTGATGAACCTTTATTCCCCCAAGATCTTCCGTGGGGGAATGATTAAATTCAGCAAGCGAGGCCACCATGCACTGCTATCCAGCATGGATGATGATAATAACCGTGGATGGATAGAATGGTTCATTTCAGTCGCCACTAGGACATCATCCCAGCCTTGGCTCCATCTTTCCCGGAATTGTGGAATCGTACTCGTAAGTACACCGTTTGCTAGTTTTTCTGTTAAAGACCACTCTTCGTCATTATTGATTTTTCTTCCTTTACCTGTCTCGGCGACTTGGTGGGTTCCTCCTAGGGTTGAGGGCTTGAACCAATGGGTTCAGAAAATTTTGGATGTTACTACGCCCGAAACCCGCATGTGGAAAGAACAGTCCCTGAAATAGGGGTGGAAGGCCAAAACTCATGGTAAGTTGAACTCATCTTGTCTTTACATTTTCTCATAAGGAATTTATCTATTTCTTTTCTCTTGTTGAATATAGGTCTACCCCAGGACTCCGTTGTCGTCCCCGAAGAGGATGTTTTGGCTAATCCTGGCGATGCGGCGAGGTTGCTGCACAAGGCTTTTTCACAGACAGGCATCTCGGGGCCTACTTCTAGTGTGAGTGCTTCTTCTCTAAGTCCCCGGATAGAGAACAAGCAACCAAAAAGAAGGTGTGCCTCTGCGGCCGGGGGAAAGAATAAGAAGGCGCAAAATACTATCCCCGAGTCGTCTCCGGAAGTTGTGGTGACGAGCCCTCCCCCCGAGTCGGCCATAGATATCGTGATGATTGATGATGATGGAGAAGCCAGTGAAGAGGGGGCTTCTCTACATAGAAGGCGATGAGTTTCCTCAACTCAACAGACTGCTCAATCTGTTGAGTTAGTTACACCAACCGAGGACGATGCCTCGGTGCTCTGGGGAGAGCTTGAGATGGTGGAAAATGCCAACTCCCGTTTGCGGATCCTAGTCGTTGCGCCCGGTATTGTAGGGCTGAGTACCGGGTACTTGCCGTCTTTGGTTGACGAGCAACCGACAACCAGCATTGCGTTTGTCGCAACTGCTTCTCAACCTTCAACGCCATTAGCTTCATTTGCTTCTTCACCAATTCTTCCACCAGCAACTGCTACATCATCTCCACTGGCCGCATCCGCCCGAGAAGAGGGTGTTTCTCTCCCCCAGTCCCCACCTTATGGGAATTTAGAGCAAAATTATGCCTCCCTCTCAGAAGATCCACAAAGGAGGAGGAGCGTTACTCTCTCGCTCTCTACCGGATGCAATTTGTTGTCCCGGCCGATAGAACTTGCTAACAATATAAAGCCTTTAGCTTCAGAAAAAGATTGAAAAAAGATATAGGCTCTCTCGGGAGAGTGCTTGTTGAACAACGCTATGCACAATGCCGTAACAGTACACTCTTTATTTCTTTTGTCATTTCTTTTGTCTTTGATTTAGTAATATTTTAAGTTTTGCCTTTCTTGTTTGGCATGCCAATTTCCTTGCTTCCAAGGGCCTCCAGAGGTTGATTCGGGAAAAAGAAGAACTTACCTCCGGGCGGAATCAACTTTTGGTCGAGTGGGACCAAACTTCTGCTAGTCTCTCAGAACTGGAAGCCAAAGCTGATGAGGTTGTTGTATTGGAGGCTCGTTTGCAGCAGCGCGAGCAAGAATTAGAAACCCTTAGTCAAGAGATTGCCCCACTGAGGGTTCAATTTGAAGAGGCTAGGGCCAAATGGGCTGAAGTCCATAGTGCTGTTCTTGCTGCATCCGATTGCGAGGCTGCCTCCGCTGAAAGATTGGCCAATTTGAAGGTAGCCTTGAACTCCAAAACTGAAGAGCTTGCTGCTGCTGAGGTGAAATCTGCCAAATTGGAGGAGAAGTATAAGAAGACCATTGAGCATAATAGAATTTTTAGCTCTATTGTCCGCGAACTCGACGTTAGCCTCAAGCCCATTAGATTCGCTCGGGAAAACCTTTCTGCTGAGGTCAACCAACTTAAAGAAGAACTCAAGCGCCGAGCGGCTTCCCTCATCTTTGAAAAAACATATGTTATGTACATCATGAGGAGAAAAACCTTGGAAGAGGCTAAAGCGGGTGTCATTAACTTTGACGCCGAAATTGCTAAAGCCCGTGAGCTGGAGTCAGCTGCTAAAAGGGGTCTCCCGGTAGGGACTGGTGCTTCTAGTTCTTCTGGTTCCGGTTCTGAATCCTCGCGAACTAAAGTGGAACCAGAAGGCAAAGATTCTGAAGGCCAAAATGATGAGGATCAAGATATTGAGCCGGCGGCGGATCTACCCACTTCCCCTAGGGGCGCGGATGCTTCTCTTCCTCCGGGTTCCGGAGATACAGCAGTTTAGATTTTCATTTCTTTTCTCAGCCTTTGTACCTGTGCCATTTGGGCACATTTATTGTGAATAAAAACATCTTTTGCTCAAGTATTGCACGAGTCTTTCTGCATTCTTTCTTTTTGAACCTTTGTGCAAGTTTTAATCTTTGCGTTCTTTCTTGCAAGGCATTGGGCGTATTTTCCCCTAAAAGCATTTGGATTTCGGGCATAAGTTCTTCCAAAATCAACCCTTTATCGTGAGGTTTTTTATAAAAGAGGGCCCTCTTATGTTTACGGTGCTCTTGAAGAGGACGTCTCCTGTTCATTTCAGCACTGGCATTTGAAGTACTTGTTTAACTTTCAAATGACAAAATCAAACATCGTTCAGACAAGAAACAAGATAGAAATAAAAGGGCTTTACTTTATTCCTTCCATTTTGAAAAATACATAAGCATTCGTTACGCTAAAAAGACATTGCCATTTCTTGTGGCTAATTTGTACAATTTGGTTCTACGGGGCTAGCCCCGCAGTCCCCGGTCCCGATGATACAACTATGCTTCTCGTCGACGTGGAAGTAGGTGTTGTCGTATCCTCATATCATTCCCCCCAGTGTTCGAATGCGAAGAATGAAAATTTGAACACTGAAAGTTTTGCACCTTTGAGGACCCCACTAATGAATTGCTAGAATCTTCAGTTTGGTAACAAACTTCACTTCCCGTCAGAAATTTATGCTATCGAGCCAAAGACTATATAACAAATCCCTTAGCGAGGTTTGCACTTGTGAATGGTCGGGTAACCTTTGCTTGATAGTAAACTTAACTTCCCGGTGGGAATTTTGCTATCGAACCAATGATTATCTAACCGTTCAGAGTAGTTCTTCGTAGTATGCTTTCCGTTGTTGCCTCGTTAAAAACCTTGCTAGAAAAACCTAATTGGGACAAAAACTGGACGAAGGGAAAAAGAGTGCAGTACATACTTTCAATACAAGCGACGTTCATTAGAAATAATATCTCTTGAGGTGTGCCACATTCTAGTTGCTTGGAAAATTTTCTCCATCTTGATTCTCCAACTCATATGAACCTTTCCCGGTGACAGCTGAAACCCAGTAAGAGCCTTCCCATGTTGGATCTAGCTTCCCTGCGTTGAGTTCTCGAGTGTTTTGAGTTACTTACCTCACAACCAAGTCTCCCACTTTTAAATAACGGTTGTTGGTTCTTTGATTATACTATATTTCTATTCTCTATTTTTGGGCATCCATCTCTATATGTGCCAAGTCCCTATGCTCATCGAGTAGCTCCAAATTGACTAACATTGCTTCGTTATTTGCCTCTTCATTTGCCTGGAAATATCTCAAAGAAGGTTCCTCTACTTCCACTAGTATCAAGGCTTCTGCTACGTACATAAGGGAGAAAGGAGTCTCTCCTGTGCTCGATTTGCCATTGTTCGGTACGCCTATAGCACTCCTGGCAGTTCCTCGGGCCATTTTCCTTTGGCTGCTTCCAATCTCATTTTGAGATTTTCTATGATCACTTTGTTCGTTGACTCCGCTTGGCCATTTGCGCTTGGATGATAGGGCGAATATGTGATCCTTTTTGATTTTCAAGTATTCAAGGAACTTCGTGATCTTTGCCCCTATAAATTGTGGCCCATTATCGCAGTCTTTTTTGTAATTCCAAATTTGCAAATTATATTCTTCCTCAAGAAATGCACCAATTCACGTTCGCCGATCTTCTGATAAGGACCTACTTCAACCCACTTAGAGAAATAGTCAATTAAAATTAAAAGAAATCTTATCTTACCAGGTGCTGGCGGTAGTGGTCCGACGATATCCATTCCCCACTTCATGAATGGACATGGAAACAAAACTGAGTACAATGGTTCTGCCGGTTGATGTACCAGTGGGGCGTAGTGTTGACACTTGTTGCACCTTTATGCGAAAGCTTTGGCGTCTTGTTCCATTCGGGGATAATAGTATCCTGCCCTTACTAATTTTAGTACTAAGGAGTCTGCGCCCGAATGATTTTCGCATATCCCATCGTGGACTTCTCGCATAACATAATTAGCTTCGGAAGCTCCCAAGCATCGGGCCAGCAGGCCTTGGAAAGACTTCCTGTACAATTGGCCTCCTTTGAAGCTATATCGTGCTGTTTTGGCGCGCAGCTGTCACGACCCAATTTAGAATTGTGACCGGCGCTTAGGAGCAAGTGCTCCCAAGTAAGCCTCATCGAAAATTTTACAGAAAATCGGACAAAGTTTCCCCTGTTTTTGGACCATCCAAAATTTTCCTGTCTCAAATCAACAACCAAACATCCTAATATTAAACCAAACAATTGACAACTTGTCAATTAACCAATACAAGTCTCTAGTATAACTAAACCACCAACTAACCAATAGAAATACTAATATATCTCCAACTTTGATAAATAAAAATGATACTCAACATAAGATCATAATAACGAAAGAATACGCATAACACTAAAACAATAACTATGAAGCGACTCTAAGAGTTTAATGAAAAACCATAACAATAAGAAAATCTATGCCCACACGAACAAGTGCGAGGCTCACCGGGAAAATGTACACCTGTGCACTCTAATTGACGAGATCCTCGCCTGCGTCAACTGCTGTCTCTGTAAAATAAATTAGCGGGGAATGAGTCGCTAGCTCAGTGAGTAATAACACTTAACCACAACCGTTTTTATTTAGGGACAAGTCAGAAAACATGCTAGTATCTCAAAGAGAAAATAACATAAAAATGCCCCTTCAGAAACAATAAATAATTTTCAGTCTCATCATGCTTTTCTTGTAGTAAAATATTTTTAACAATTCAGTAATAAGCTCGGTAACCACTGTATAATATTTGTATTCACATTTTGGGAGGTTTCAATGAACGGATCATGTAATCGGTATAACTGTGGACTTCTTTGCCAGAAGTCATATATAACGGTAGTCCCTACTCGAGGGAAATCGGTAAAGGTATGCTAGTTCTACCTTCCCACTAGCGAGGGCTATAACGATAATCAGTAATTACAAGGTGCACCAGGTCTAACGAACCTGCCGTTAGCTACGGGATCCTTCAATGTCTACTCCCATTTATACTTGTCTCTGAAATCCGTATATACTCGTAGAAACTATTTTAAAACAATATAGGGCATTTCAGTTCTTATCAAATCATATAATTTCCTTTCGATATCAGTAAATTCAAGTAACGGTAAAACAGATCTAGTGACGACAAAAATATTTAAAATCACGGTACTCATCTCAAATAACTATTTCGATTTCATATCAAGTAAAAGACTTATCCCACATGCAATTCAAAATAATCGGTAACATATTCATATTAAAAATCATATGTAAATCATGCAAGTTATGAAAATACAAATTGCGGTAAGATTACTACTCAAAGTACTCGTGCCGAATTACCAAATGCTTCACCTCGAGCAATTCGTACAACTTCCTCCAATCAATCTATAATTACATTATATCGATCTCATGTTAATTTCTTTGTTTAGGCTAATTCATAGCTAATTTAGAATACCCAACCCTCGAGGTTTCATATTTGACTCTTAATTCGCCAAATTACTATTATTATTTTACCCAAGCTATGAGTAATTCAACTAGTTCATAATCTATAAATTTTTTCGATATAATATACTCTGTAATTCATGGAAAGTCTTATGGATTTTTCCAATCTCCTAACCTTCTCGTTAAAACTCGAAATCTAATATAACCTATATTTACTCGGTCATGCGTGAAATTATGTATTTAAAGCTACTTCTGTTTCTAAAGGAAAAAGGATACATGTAATACCTGGAGTTTATCACGAAAATACACAAGAAATTTTCTGGTTTTTATGCCTTTTTTCTCCACAAAATTGTTGAAATTTCGAATTAGTGGACTTTCGCCCTACTCGGCTTCCGGACTCCTTTTTGGTTCAAATCGTGAGCAAGCAAGGAAACATATTTGAATCTCTTTCTCCAAAATCATTCAAGTAATGACTATAATAGCAAGGAACCCAAATAGCAGTGCCTCATATCTCTTAATTCATTGTAATATAATCAAAGCTAACAGTTCCTATTAGCTTTTCCACTCACGTGAGGAAACAACCTTCTTTGAAAATCCCTTCTTATTACTGTAATAGCCTTAAACAACTAAACTTACTCCATTCTTGAATGTAGCCGTCAGGAGTATTTGTTCAAATATCCCCTATTATGCGTTGGTTAAAGAAGATTTCTTCTTATTTTTCAACCCCTTTTTGCTTCTGTTTTTTCTTAGCCGCAGCTTGTTCTCTTTTGTTTTTCCTTTCCCTTTTCTTTTATTTGTGGCTTTTGACCTTCTTTTAGTTAAAATAGGTTTCTTCCCCTTTTTGTTTTAGTTTGACTAGGTTTTCTTCTTTTTGTTTTATTTTATTTTATTAGTTTAGTTTGTTCCTTTTTTTTTTATTTTTTATTTTGGACTTAAATTATTTTCTAAATGTCTAATATATCCTCACTTAAAATATTGGGGTATTACATCAGCGCCGGGGATGCATTGGGGTCTTCGGGAAACTTTCCGTATTCGAGATAATCACTGATCTCATTCCTCCAGTCCCAGACCAAATTAGTCGTATTTACCTTATAGTAGCTATATGCGTCCACAACCGAGTGCATGACCTATACTACCGTACCAGAATCCGATCCCTTTATTTCCATTGATGAGCTGAGGTTAGCTAGCGCGTCTGCTTCTGCATTTTCTTCTCTCGAGATATGCGTAATGGACCACTCCCAGAGCCGAACAAGCAGAGCCTGAACCTTCACTATGTACTATTGCATGCGCTCCTCTTCGGTTTCGAAGATCTCGTAGACCTGATTTACCACTAGCTAGGGATCGTATTTGATTTTTATGACCTCGAAATGTAGTCCCCTGGCCAACTCGAGTCATGCAATCAAAGCTTCATACTCTGCTCTGCTTTGTTGTTAGTCAAAGTGACCGTTCTTATGGCCTGCCTTAGGGTTTCTCCTGAAGGAACGATTAATACTATGCTGAGCCCGGACCCCTTTATATTGGAAGCTTTGTCCGTCAATAGGGTCCAAACTCCATATAGCAATCCTAGATTGAAATAGCCATAAAGTCGGCCAGAATTTGTGACTTAATCGCAGTCCTAGGTTTATATTCTATGTCAAATTCACTCATTTAGACGGGCCACTTGGCCAACCTACCCGAGATTCAAGTTTATGAAGGATATTTCACAGAGAAAAGGTGGTCACGTTCCACAGCTATCATGTGACATTGAAAGTAAGGCCTTAGCTTTCGAGCGACGACTACGAGAGCTAAGACTAACTTCTCCAAATGCGGGTAGCGAGTTTCTGCTCCCGTTAAAATTCTAGTCACGTAATAAATGGAAGATTGCGTACCTTCATCTTTACGGATTAAAATGGCGCTTACCGTTATCTCCGAAACTGCTAGGTAGATTAATAATTTTTCTCCTTCCTCCGGCTTTGATTGTAATGGAGGGCTTGACAAGTACCTTTTCAAATCCCTTAAATCCTGTTGCCATTCCGAGGTCCACTTGAAGTTGTTCTTCTTTTTGAGTAGCGCGAAGAAACAATGGCATTTCTCTGATGACCGGGAAATGAACCTGCTCAAAGTGGCCAATCTCCCTATGAGGCCAACCTCTTTTATGCTTGATAGCTGGTCCGGGATGTCTTCGATGGATTTGATTTTATCGGGATTTACCTCAATCCCCCTTTGTGACACTAGAAATCTTAGGAATTTTGCCAGAGCTGAACCCGAAAGCGTATTTCACGGGATTAAGCTTCATGTTATGCTTCCTTAGGATGTTAAAAGCTTCTTGCAAGTGCTTAAGATGATCACCTGCATTCATAGACTTAACAAGCATATCGTCTATATAAACTTCCCTAGTTTTCCCTACCTGTTTTTCGAATATCTTGTTTATGAGCCGCTGATAAGTGGCTCCGGCGTTTTTTAGCCCGAAGGGCATCACATTATAGCACTATGTACCGAAGGTCGTTATGAACGAAGTCTTTTCCTGATCCTCTGGATTTATCTTAATTTGTTTGTACTCGGAGTAAGCATCAAGGAAACTCATTAACTCGTGCCCGGCCGTTGCATCAATCATTTGATCGATTTTGGGCAGTGGGAATGAGTCCTTTGGGCACGCGTTATTCAAGTCCTTATAGTCTACGCTCATGAGAAATTTATTATTCTTCTTAGGAATCACTACTAAGTTGGCTGCTAATCTGGATACATTACCTCTCGGATCAAATCGATATCAAGTAGGCGAGTTACCTCTTCTTTGATGAATTTATTTCGGGACTCGAAAATAGGATGTTTTTTTTGTCTTACCGGAGGAATGTTGGGATCCAAGCTTAGCTTGTGCACTGCCACTTCCGTCGGGATACGTGTCATATTTGCATGTGACCACACAAAACAATCTGCATTAAACTTAAGAAATTCAATAAATCCAGACCTGAGCTCGGGGTGCAGTCCTCTCCCCAAGTGGAATTTCCTATCCAATAACTTTACAAACAACGCGACTTGTTCAAGCTCTTCCGTTGTGGACTTTGTTGTGCCCGTCTCCTCTGGTACCTGGAAATATCTTGGCACTTGATAAGGTTCCGACGCCTCTTCCCCCTGGTTGACTTCACTTGATTTGGGAACAAGCACTGGTTCCTGTATTTGCTATGCCGTATGCTCCTTCCTTTTGCTAATGGAGACCGAAATTGCATTCATCTCCCTTGCCACCGGTTGGTCGACTTTTATCTATTTAATCCCTTCGGGAGTTGGCAATTTCAGCAACTGATGATACGTTGATGGTACAACTTTCATCTCATACAACCATGGCCTTCCCAAAATAATTTTGTACCCATATCTCAGTCCACAATCTCGAAAAGGGTCATCTTCATCACCCCCCCCCCC